>CAUYSK010031781.1:0-40599 GCA_963575035.1 Avahi laniger
CATGCCTGTAGTCCCAGCTACTCGGGAGGCTGAGGCAGGAGGATTGCTTGAGCCCAGGAGTTTGAGGTTGCCGTGAGCTAGGATGACGCCACGGCACTCTAGCCCAGGCAACACAGTGAGACTCTGCCTCAAAAAAAAAAAAATTCTCTCAATATCAAAAGCAGTGGACATAGGAATACTTTACCTAATTTTTTGTGAAAAGGAAATAAGTATGTCTGTAGCTAGTTTAGAACAGGAAGAATAAATATAGGCTTAACAATAAAATAGATAAGGCAATAGCTGGGGAAAGTACCTGATTTTCTTAATCAAGAATGAAAAGTTTAGGCTAAGCATGGTGGCTCACACCTGTAATCCCAGGACTTTAGGAGGCCAAGGCAGGAGGATCACTTGAAGCCAGGAGTTTAAGACCAGCCTGGGCAGCATAGCAAGACCCATCTCTACAAAAAATGAAAAAAATTGAAAATGGTGGTGCACGTGTGTACTCCCAGCTACTCGGGAGGCTGAGGTGGAAGCACCACTTGAGCCCAGGAGTTTGAGGCTGCAGTGAGCTATAATCTTGACACTGTATTCCAGCCTAGAGCAACAGAGCAGGACCCTATCTCAAAAAAAAAAAAGAAAAAGAAAATTACTTTTATATTATTATGGTGGTTACATACCGAAAAGTTCATAACCTCTTTCACCTCCACTGAGGAAACAATAATTTTCCATTCTTTTTTAGATCTTTTAGTTCATTTTGAAAATGATTACTTAGTTTAGAATGGTATATCTCTTATTATTCTAAACTATTTGATAATTATAGAGAAAAGGGACAGGATACTTAAGGGTCTGATTTCTGTTGTACTTTTCAGTTGATACATGTCCAATATTTTAGATAATATGATACCCATCTAATATTTTAGGTAATATATTACATTCTATTATAAAGAACCTCAAGATTTTCCATGGTCAACTGAAAAAAATTAAAGAAAAATAAATCCTCTCATTATAATTTTTTTTAATTTGTGTTGAAACCACTGACCTGTACTATTCTAGATCTTTGGAGGGTAAATGATCCAGTTCTTGTTCAAAAGGAACAATCACAGGCATGATTTTTCTTTTAAAATATGTTAGAGAATTTTCTTCATCTCTATTTCTCTCTGTCTCCTTCAGTGTATCAACGTTTGGGTCAAGAGCATATCTACAGCCAATGGATACACGCCAGTACTTATACTGCCTAAAGCCTAAGAAGGAGTTTGCAGAAAAAGCAGGCATAATTAAGGGAGTAACAGTAATTGGAAAATTGGATATAGTATGGAAAACAAATCTAGGTGAAAGGGGAAGGTTACAGACCAGCCAACTTCAAAGAATGGTGAGTTGGGGAAAAAACTTCAGTGGAAGTTTTGGTGTGGAGGGGGAAAGGCAGTTAGGAAAGCTTACATTTTCCTATATCTATCGGTAAATACTAGAGTACTATAACGGCATTAATATTACTACAGAAGAAAAGACTAGTAGTTTCACTAATCTCTAGGTAGAAAACTGATATTGGGATGAATGAAAAATGTTTAAATATTAATATAATTTATCCTTATTACATGTGTTTTTTACTTTACCAAGCAAAATAACTGCCTATCAATTGTTCCCTCCTTTGGTAACTCATGCTCACTAGTCATCTGACTTCCAAATACATTAAGGTTTTCTTTTTTGCAATGTCCTGGAAACTCTTGGACATACAACATTCACCTACTCAGTTCATATCTTTTTTAAGATATTAAAAATCTGAGGCATCTGAAATTCAGAAGGTAAGTTCCACTAGAGTTATATTGTAAGCATTGGTTGGATAATTTACTTAATTTCTGCTCTGAGAGTAGGGGTAGTTACTAGCCTGCCTTTTCTTATTGTTAGAATATGCTACAGGATCCTCCTTTTATGCTGAATATTACCTGTTCTGACATAGCCTCAATTTTACTTTTCTTTCACTGTTTGAGGCAATAATTAAAAAGAAAAAAAAAAGATGCTGATCCTACTGGGTCTACCTTAAAATATAACAATTAGTTATCTTTTTGCCATGGCATGTTCCAAGCCTTGATGTTTCTATAGTCCCTCCTCACCTATGTGTCTTCATGATTTTCTTCCTGGCTCATTTCAATGTGATCTTCTTCTGTCTCTTTAGGCTGTAACCTTGCCTCTTTAGAGTTACAGAATCTCTGGAAAGCATCCCTTCAACATCAGATCACCTGAAATGTCTTTACTGACTACTTAACTATGAGATTCATCTTAACTCTACTAAACAAGAGGGAATTATAACAAAAACAGTCCAAGTCTGCAGGGCTGTTCCACAAGTAGTAGCAGCAAAATAAGTTAGGATGAGGTAACAGTAGAATGAATAAGAAGTATTTTCTCAGAACATCAGCTTGGGGACCCAAAAACTGTTGCATGAATGTGCCGGTGTTGTACCTTCATTAATATTGAAAGATTTGTAATAGATATATATTAACTGTGTTGCTTGTTTTCTTAGGCTCCAGGTTATGGAGATGTTAGGTTGTCTTTGGAGGCAATCCCAGATACCGTAAACCTAGAAGAACCTTTTCATATTACTTGTAAAATAACAAACTGCAGGTAATGCCAGTGTTTGTGGATGAATGCCCTTTCCTCCTCACCTACCTAAAAGAGAATTTTAAAATCTTTTTAATATGCTGCCTCCTTTTAAGTTTCCTCTTGATAGCCTTCTCTGATGTTAATGTTGAATACTATAAAGCTCTTCATCTGGTAGCAATATATTACGTATTTTTGAGCACCTACTGTATTAGGCATTTTGTGAATTTTATTTCATTCATGCATCACACTTTGTGAGATGGACGTTAGTTATTCACATTCTATGCAAGACAAAGCCAGCTCAGAGGTTAAGTGACTTATTCAATCTCAGAGAGCTAGAAAAGATGGGGACAGAATTTGAAACCGAGTGTAGCTGACTTCAAAGTTTATGTTCTTTTCATTGTTTACGTTTCCTTCACACTTCAGCTTACTAAAATATGAACAGGTTCTTACGGACTAATACATTACAGATTTAAATTAGTAAGACAGATTTTTTTGAGTATACTTGTATCTAAGCTGTATCTTAAATATTAAGAAGCCAAAAATTGGCTATGAATTTAATATAAGGGATAATCATAGATTGGAAAACAGGGTTTTAAGAATAAAGAAAGAGCATAATCTAGCTATTGGGAAGCAAAAGAACACAGGACTTTGAAACCAGAAAAACCTAGAATTAAATCCCAGTCCTATCACTGTTGCTACTACTTGTATCATACTACTACTTGGTATGTATTATTATTTGGGACATTTTGACAATATTGTAGTGATGAATCCCAACCCTCATAGTGTGAATGTATAATCCTTTTAATTCCATATCCATTCTGATTTTTTGGTCTTAGGGAGATAAGAAATATTTATCCTTCAAAATTACAGAAATACCTACTTCCTCTAGAAAGCTACCAAGAGCCTTCCAAGCACAGCTAATCATTCTTTCTCTGTCACAGCAAATTTTAACTTAGTTTTTCAGTGACACTCATATATTGCTATGTGCATTAGTTTCTTCCTTACTGAATTGTGAATTATTAAAGAGAAGGGATGTGTTTTGCCCAGCTTTGTAAATGCAGTGTCTTCCTCATCATAAGGGCTCTGTAAACAACAACACACACAGGGCAAAGACCCTGTGCATAAAGGGTGTGTTAGGGGATTTTTTTTTTTTTTCGGGTATAGCAAATCAATTTATTGCTGACAAAGTGCTTTAAAAAAATTTTAAAGCACTGACAAAGTGCTTTAAAAAAAATTTTTTTTAACTTTTTTGGTATTCACTTTAACTTTCGGTGATTCAAATAAGTTTCCTTAAAAGCACTTTTTTCTTATATCGTTAGTTTCCTCATCTATGAAAATGTTATTACCTGTCTCTACGCACACACACATACAACATACATACACCTTAGTAGATTTTTGTGGAATTAATGAGAAAATTCATATAGTGCATCTACCCTGGTTTCTGAAATAGTGGGCATATCAAATGTTTGTTAGGAAGATGGAGACATACAAAAGTTAGTATCATAAAGTCAATCAATATGACTTAAAAAATCAAATTAAAATTTAAACAAGTATTTTAAAATATGGAGCCAACTATATAAGGGGGCAAAAAGGCTAAAAGAGGTAAAAGTAGCCATGAATGGTGGTAGGAGTAGGAGACTATTTCTCATTATGAGCCTTTTGATTATTTTTTTAAAAAGCAGTGTACATATTTTCATTAAAGTTTTTTAAAACTTAACATGTTTAAGCTGAATTGATACTGTCTATTATAAGCAGAAGCAGTGTTTTCATGGTAAATAATACAGTGAGAAAACCTAAATAGTATTTACATCTTATAAATCTTGTCAGTCATTTTCTCAGTTATCTGCATGGTAAAACAACACAGATTAAATATCAACAGCACTAGACCAGAATTAGTTGTCTTTTTCTTCCCTGTAGAATAAATACCTAACAAATAGCCACAGATTAGACACAAATATCTGGAAGTCTCCCAGAAGAATGGCAAAGCTGTTAACAGATCACCACCAGGGAGCCAATGTTCAATAATAGACCCAGAAATCCAACATCCAGATAGGCAGATCAGTCTGAGGCCATTTTAAGCCCTACAAGGTGCCATCTCCTTTCATTTTCCAGATTCTACCTTAAGTGAAATAAAAATGATATAACAGCTTTATAGTTCTCTTTCTGGCTTTTATTCTCCTGGACACCCAGAAAATAAATTTACTGGCAATAATGGAAGAAATATCACAGTCCCTCTTTGTGAAATGAACAAGATTTATTCCTGTTTTTCTGATTTCTCTAGCAGTGAAAGGACTATGGACCTGGTTTTGGAAATGTGCAATACCAATTCTATCCACTGGTGTGGTATTTCAGGAAGACAGCTTGGAAAGCTGCACCCAAGTTCTTCTCTCTGCCTTGCCCTCACTCTGCTGTCTTCAGTACAGGGACTGCAGGTATGCTTCTTTTCAAAAATTCCAATATATGGGCACTGTTAACTTATAGTCATTTATTATGACCATATTTTCCCTGAATGACTGAAAATTGAGGCCTATATCTTTCTCTCAATAGAGCATCTCTGGCTTAAGACTAACAGACACATTCTTAAAGAGAACATATGAATATGATGACATCGCACAAGTCTGTGTGGTATCTTCGGCCATTCAAGTGGAAAGCTGAAGAAAATTTCCAATGTTATCTTTTTTCATTTAGTTTTGCAGAACTGCTTTCTGTATCTTTGTCACCTTTGTAAAATAATCAAGTCAACAAAAATATATATTATTTAAATTTCTGTCCTATAAAACAGTTAAAATATTAAATATTTGTTTTGAAAAAACTGTCTACTGATTTTATCTTATGTTCTAAATGAACATTTGTATATTTTCTACACATATTATCTTGTTTCATTTGAGATGACTGTTTAGACCATTTGTCTCTAGCAAGTATCTAGAATAGGGGTCAGCAAACTTTGTGTAAAGGGCAAGATACTAAATATTTTAGGCTTTGCATGCCATATGATTTCTCACAGATATTGAACTCTGTCATTGTAATATAAGAGCAGACAGTAGGCAAAAAAGTACAGTGGTGCTTACAAAAACAGGCAGCTGGCTGGATTTGGCTTGCTGGCCATAGTTTGCTGACCTCAATCTAGAAGATACAGTTGTTTCTTAGAACTTCAGAATTCTCATCATACTTTGTTTAGAAATATTTCACTTAACTCCAGTTTTTTTTCTAGCTCCTCAGTCAACAGCATTTTTGCTTAAAATAACTGGGATAGTCCTATAATCTGTTATTTTGCTAACACAGTATAAGCTTTTCTAGTTGTTTTCAAAATTACTGTATTGATATGTGTCTGTGTTTGTATATACGTACAAACACACGCATCTCACTTTGAGGTACTGAACAGCAGATCAGAATTGGTTTTATTTCTTAGGTTGTTGATGATTCCATTAACTTTTAACTAAGAAGCCTAAGAATTTTCTAAGCCCAAAATTTCTGGGCTTTTTTCCCATTGAAAAATAAACCACTTATTTTCATAAGGTGTATTTAAAGAATTCCTAGCTTCTGATATTTGATTTTTTTTCTAAAAAATTATTGAATAATCCCCTAAGAACGTGAATGGCATTTGATTTTGAACTTCAAATCATGTTATAAAACCTTATTTTCATGTAATCACATTTGTTTACTTAGGCCATGAACAAAGCAGTGAGAAAGTTAAGCTTGTGAACAACTTTGCAACATGAATGTAACAAAAAGTTTCAATATTTTGTCAGGAAAACAAAAGCTTATGCTGTTAAATAAAAGCCATCCTATATTGGTAAATTGAAATTCAAGAATGTGCATATATATTAGTAATAATTTCTTAAATATAAGAGTGTATTAAGTCGAATACAAAAATTGGTTTATATTAGATGCATAATTATTTATTGCCATGACAAATTGGTCCAAAATAAAAGCTACATTCAGAAGATTTGCACCTCAAAATGGAATAATAATTAATGAAATGTTTGTGCAAAATAAAGTGCAAGCAGTGTAAAATTGAGGTCTTTCTTTCAATATGATTAAGATTGATTAAATGATGAAATAAGACTTTATAGCCACTACACTGGGTACTTGGATTGTTTTTCAAGTATCATCTCATGACGGAAACTTCTGTTTCAATCTGTTTCAAATTTTAAAAGTAACATATAATGGTCACTTTGAATCTGCTTTATACTTTGATTTAATTACAGTCTTCTGTTTATAAGTGATAACCTAGTCACATATTCATACTTTTAAGTAAAGGCTAGATAATGCCATCTTAGAAAGGAAGGATCTGTTTAAACTATATAAAATTAGATAAACAATTTGGTCCATTAAATGAGAATGTCACTTGCATATAAAGGACATGTTCAGTTTTATATAGCATCATAACAACTATAGCTACTACAGTGAAATGTGGTTAATGGAAGTCAAACATTTTGTAGAATGCTTAAAGATTTAATGCCCTCTTGTTTCTCTAGTTAGATAGCAACTATATTTTCCAGACAGGCAAGAAAATGTATGAGGCATTCCTTATAATTTTAAAAGTAGTTAGCACAATCCGACCATGCAAAACTCTTGAAATAGCTTTCAATGCAATGATTCCAAAGTGATCAAGGTATTTGAAGAGCAAAAATGCCTTAAGTAGAATGGAAATCCAGGTAAGTGGACATCTAGATTGAATTTGTTACAAGTGGTATATTAGCAAAGAAACACTAGAAAAATGAAGTGGAAGAAATACACCAATTCCCATTATTTCATGTAAAAATATAGCTAACTATAAATATTAGCATATGAATACATGTTTTAAAGTGTTGTTTCTTAAGATGTCTTAAGATGTCTTTGTCTGATTTTATCAGGGTAATACTGCCCAAATAAAATGAGTTGGGAAGTACTTCCTCCTCTTCTATTTTCTGGAAGAGATTATATAGAATTGATACTATTTCTCTGTTAAGTGTTTGGTAAAATTCACCACTGAAGTTATCTGAGCCTGTAATTTTCTTTTCTGAGAGGATTTTTAACTACAAATTCAATTTCCTCAATAAATACAAGTCTATTCAGGTTATTTATTTCTTCAGTGAGCTTTGGTACTTTGTATCTTATAAGGAATTTGTTTTGTCTGAGTAGCTAAATATATACATCTAGAGTTGGTCTTAGTGTTTTCTAATTATCCTTTTAATATCTACTGGGTCTGTACTGTATCTCCTCTTTTATTTCTGATACTGTTAACTTATATTTTCTGTTTTCCTAGTCAATAGCTAAAGGCTTATCATCTACTGATCTGAAAGCACTTTTAATGCACTCAAGATAGTTATACTAGAAACTTTAACTTCTTAGTCAACACTGGATAAGAATGGCTAATTTTAATTAAGGATCTACACTTTTTTTAAATCACAGTCATAACTTCTATGCAATTAGTAGTCGTCCTTCATTCTGTATCATACTCGAACACTAGGAGCTGATTCTAACTTCATGAAAAATTAAGTTGGGTTAGATGGAATATTGGAAATTTAATCTCAGAGGGTCTAAGGTTTAAGTCCTCATCTTTTCTGGCCAAAACTATGGATTCATATAGATCTTTATTTTAGTCTTAGCGCAGGGGCTTAGTATTTGCTGATCTAAGTGAGAAATCTCTAACCTGATGTTGCTCTAAATTAGAGTCCTTGAATCTATATCAGAACCACCCAATGTGCCATTTAAAATGGCATTTCTAGGCCTTATTGTAGGACCTACTAAATCAAAATTGAAGGTATGGCTATGAATCTGCATTTTTAATGAATTCCCTAGGTGATTCTTACAGTGAAATTATAGAACCACTGTTTTCTATTTTCATGAAGAGAAAAAGAAAAAGTTGGTTTTTAAACTTCTAAATACCAAATAATTAGTCTTTAGAGGAGAACAGTTATAGCAAGGCCCAATCATTATCACTATTACAGATTTAAATTTATATTACTTTTTTAGTTTTCCCTCACAATACTTGTGAAATCATTTACACTTGAAGTCTTACTTCACTAATTTCATGATTAATAAACAAAAAATTTCAGGTGGAATTAGATCTGTCTCATCCATCACTGTAATTAATACCTAATGCCACTTATCTTAACTACTAATATGGCATCTAATTCATACTAAAATATTTAAATCTCCTGTTATGTTTAAATTGCATCAAATTTAAATTATGTTAAGCTTAAGACTGGCATGCCAAGCCAAATGATTGCAGAGAATTACATGAACAAGCAATGTTAGTGACAGATGTGTTTTTTAATCTATCAAATAATTACTAAATTTTTAAAAACTCAGTGTTTATGGGCACATAATTAAATGCCACTTAGAAAATCCTTAAGACCAAGCCTCTGGCTTATTTAAATATATTTGATAGTTTCCAAGGTAAGGTTACCACTGGGGAAATTGTGATAATTAAGTCAGTTATATCACTGATTTAACTAGTGCCATTAAGGATTTCTAAATGTATTTTATTATGTACTTAGCATAAGTGGGCACACTAATGTTATCCATACCAAACTGCAGACAAGATGAGTTAAGACCTATGCAGAAAACCTGAGCATCCTACCTTTGCTTTGTATACATTCACATTATTTTTTCTTTTCAAACCATCCATTGCACTGAATGCTACTTTCTACCAGCTCTTAAGATTCCCTGTCATTCATCAGAACAAACAGCATTAAAGATGATATTGGCTCCCATGTTATGCATTAATTACTGATAGCACTTATCAAAGCTAAACCTAGATAACAAATGTCTTCTCTCCGGATGAAAAGCTGCTCAATGGCAAGTATCTTTCTTCTAAACCAGCATGGGAAACCTTTTGGTCATCTCTGCTCAGAAAACTTTGGTTAAAGGAATTCGGAGCTAAGAATTCACCAATAAGCAGCCCTACTGTTCAATAAATACACTCTGCTATTAAGTCTAATATACAAATATGATAAAAGTTTGAAAATGGAACTTTGTTCCAGTGCTATATTGGCACTTAACATGGCTACTGATCATTCGTTTCCAAAGAAGTCATGTTATGCTCAAGTCTTTCAAAGATCAGATATGGTGTTTTGTTTTTTGTTTTTGTTTGGGGGTTAAGGGTACTATCTACAGGGAATACTTCAGAGCCAGAAACCATTTCCATTCTGGGCTAAGGTCCCTGGTCAAATCAGGAATGTTCTTCAGTGCTGCTGCTGAATGATCTGCTCCGGATGTGATTTCTCAGTTGCTCTATAAGTTCAGGATTCTGTTGTTGTATCTGCTGAGCAAACTGCTGTCCCCTATAGTAAAGAGGCAAAGTAGTATGAACAGGGAATTGCCAGTCACGTAGTACCCACACAAAAAGAACTGCAGAAAAATAACTACCCAGAGGGGGCTTTTTCTATAAAAACAAATCTTAGAACCACAACTTTAGTATCTGCAAGTTTACTAATGCCTCTGTGTAGCATTATTACATTGCAGTGTTCTTTATAAGAAACAAAACATCCAAGCTAACAAATGAGTGCCTGAATTAGGTGAAATCTACCCAGCTAGTGCTTAATTACAAATAAGCAAAGGGCTAAAAACATGCTTTTATTGTATGTGCTCAAACACAATGCTTTTGTAGTTAAGTCTTAATAGTCTCTCATATGACATGCCAGTTTGGGATGCTTACAGAGATCACCTAACAACTGATTTTAAAAATGCAAACAAGTTTAACCCAAATTCCTGAGTGTGGCACCCTCAATTGCAAGTGTTAGACATCATTATAACCATGCCACTTAAAGATAATTCTAAAAATGCAATATTCTAAGTGGTTACATGGTCCTGATCACAAACAACAAATGATATTTGTGGCTTCATATAAAATTTCCAGTGACAGCATCACACACATTCAAAAAACAAAGTATCTTAAGTAATCTGGATGGAAGTGAAGCTAATGTGCTCAAGTAAGAGATAAAAGGACTTTCTTTAAGTGTTGACAAGCACTGAAAAAGTTTGAATAGTTTCCTAAATTGTCTGAACATTAAAATATGTAATATGATTTTAAAATATGTTTGTGTACCTAAATTAATATATATTTTAAGTAGACAATTGACTTTCATCTGCACCTGAGGAGTTACTCAAATCTGCCAAAAAACTTTTTCTTGGATCTTCGTTGGGAAAAATGGAAGATAAACTGCTTTATATATGAGATCACAATATATTTAAGCATATGATTTTTACAGTTTCTCTCCATGACCTTGAAAGTACCAGGTTACCAATCCTTAGGATCTTCTGTACATAAAGATGATAGTATTGGTATCCCACTTAAGAAACTGAGGACTCCAATTTCATACTAACAACATAATCAAGTAACAAAAAATTAGGCTGCAAATCAAAAGACTAAATGTGGACCTAGTTTTTCCATGGATGCTCTAACACCCTTAGTAAGTCACCAACCTGTACATCAGTTTCTTTAGCTATTGCATAGGGATGTAAATTATCTATTATTCTAATATCTCCCTCACCTGCCTTATTGAGATAGTAGCAAAAAAAAAAAAAAAGCATATTGAATACATAATCACTTTCCTCAAGAGACAGAGCTGGCCAGACAACCTAGGTCTGGATTCCTTCCCTTCAGTCTGGTAAGTACTTTGAAACTATGAACTACTTTAAGATTTGGTAACTTTAAGGAGGCCAATGAGCCCTGGTCCCTTACCTTAGAGACAAACTGTAAAATATAAAATACATTTACACTATTTCAGTTTTTAAAAAATACTTACGCTTGGATGAGGCTTGACAGGTCAGTGAGGCCCCCAACTCCAGCAGCAGGTCCGCCAATGGCATTTGTCATCATGCCTGACATTCTAGAGTATGGAAGAGACATATCACTGGGACTGGCATATATTCATAATGAATAGGATAATTGGCCAAGGAAAAGTAAGTAAAATATACTCACATTATATAAGAAGTTAGGCCAAATGTATGCGGCTTTAACTTAAAAATGACTGATATTCAGGGTAGTTTTATCATTTTTGAGCTAATGTGCTCAAATTAGAACCCTGGCAAGTAGAAGGGGGAAAATGTAGTAAGTTCCTTCTATATACTTACAGCTGTTGAACTTGAGGGTTCTGCATTAAACTTGCTGCCTGGAATTGAGAAATAGCACCTCCCATTAAAGGTAGTTAATATTCAGGGATTTTTAACAAAGATTTTTTTGAATAGAGGAATGAAAGCTAAACCATGCATATACTAACATTTTTGTGGAGTTTTAGTGTCCTATACAAAGTAAATGGGAATGTAAAAAGGAAGAGCTACTAGAAAAAGTGGCAATAAAAAGACTTTGCAAAGATAAAGAGATTACAAAACACTATAAATTAAGGTTATTGACAACAGTTTACTTACTACTACTGTTCAGATCAATTAAGCTACAAGGAAAAATAGAAACTTTATAGTTAAAGAGTCTCCAACACTTGAGAGGGTCCACTCTAAAAGAGTACTCTTAAAGAGATATGACTTTGCTCCGTGGGCCCAGTAGTTTCAATTCTTCCTGTGCTTACAGTGGGATAATTACATGCACATACACTTTTAAAACTTCTTGAAAGCATACCTTTTTTTTTTTTTGTCTCAAATTGGTACTGTCAACAATATCCCTATAAAATTTGAATTTAGTCTCAATCTTTGCAGACAGTACTTAATTTTTATTTGCTGACCCTAAATGAGGTGTTGAGCAGAACCACTGCTTGCTTTTATTACCAGAAAGATAACTGTTTGACTGCAAATAATTCAATAACTTTCCTCAAGTCTCAGTCCAGATTGGTGCCCCTAAGCCAACCCATGAGTACTATGGGAATTACATAGAAAAAGCAGGATTTATGAGCTGTAAACATAAAGCATTTCATTTCACAATCCCTTTAAACCTGTTCTATGAAAGTAGTTCTTTCCCTTCTCCCAGAATCTAGGACCTAGAAGTTTAGAATAGATTCTATGACTTTTCTGGTCACTTTTAAGTAAGCAGTCCTCCTGTCACTGTAAATTATAAAATGACTGCCAGTTCAGTAATTAATGACTCAGTGTAATAACCAAATACATAAAAGTTCATTTACAGGTAAAATGTTTCCTCTCCCCAGCATGGGCATGCTAGAGATTGGCCAGTTGCAAGTGGCTGCTCTTTTTCCTATAGTGCTTCTACTCTTCCTTCCCCAGCTTCGTGACTTAGAGTTCTGGCCCTTCGGGGTCAGGGTTATGTGGAGGGAAGAGAGGTAGAGGGAGCAGTAGAGTTCTTATTTGATGATTGGTACTGTCTTACCGGTTTTGCATTGGTGCTCTTTGGGTTTGCAAGGTATTTAAAAGTACCCTGGTTCTCTCAGGGGGCACTTTCTGAGACACTTTCTTCAGGCACTTCTTTCATCTCCATCCCCCTGGGGATTTCTCATCTATACTCTCAGATGGGTAATTTACTCTCTGGATGAATGTTAGGACTTTCCTTTCAGTCTCTGGTTCTTAGCAGTCCTCCAGAGACTCTCTGTGTTGGGGTCCTGTCACCTTCCATGAAGCCCTCTTGGGCATAGTTAAGACAGACTATTTCACCAGTGTGTGTGTGCTCACCTGGTCCACAGGAAACACACCTCTGCTCCACTGTTATCAATATAGTAACTACCCAAACCACACAGCTAATTCTGCCACTGGCTTCTTTAACTGGCAAGTCAGATATCAGTTCACTGGCTTTCCTACTGAGGGCCGGAGAGAAAGCTCTCTAAGTGGACCAAAAGAACCCTTTCTCAATGGGCTTGAGATGAGGGCAGGCCTCCCTACTTCCTTCAGACATGGAGCACTGAAACTCCAATGGCTCTCTCTAAAAATCCTTTTTTTAATCTTTGTCAATCTGACCCTTTTTAAACCCTTTTTAAGAGTCACAAAACATGTTTTTAACCCCCATCTTTTGCAACTCCTACATGGTGGTCTCACAACTTATTTTGGTACATAGCAGCTTTGAACCTAAGCCAAATCTAAAACTAAAAGAATTCCATTTTCACAACCTTTTACAATACCATAACCTGAGATTTCTGGAAATGGGTAACCATGTTTAAAAATGTCACAAAACCTACCAAAAAAGACATATATTTGCTAGCATGTAGGTAGGAAGACTGACTCAAATTTGATGAGGGGAGGAAAAACCTGCCAATTGTTCAAAAGACTTCTTTATTTCACTGGGAATGAGTCATCTGTGCAATCTGTGCATTTCAGTTCAACTGAAGATTTAATGAATGCAAGACACATTTTTTGAAGGAAACAAAGATGTATAAGAACTGATTCCTGCTTTCCAAGGGCATACCATGTGGTAGAATAGTTTTCATCCAAAGTATACAGTGTTTACATGCCCAGGTAACATCCTAGGCCCACTAAATCAAAGTTACCACCTATTGGACCACAGCATGTGTCTTTTCAAAAGGCCCGTAAGTTATTTTGTTGGTTTGAAGAATAGAGTACATATTTATGAGACATATTAAAAGCACAAAGAAACTCTTAAAATAGAAAACGAGACAGACAATGCTGAGGGGCCAGCTGAGGGAACCACTATGGCCAAATACTCAGACCTCAATTGTTAGATATCTTCCTAAGACCTCTTTTATGTAAGAGAGTAGTTTTTAATATTTCATATATTTGTAAGCCCCTGTGCCAATCTGATGAAAAATATGGTTCTCTCCCTAGAAAAAATGCACATATACACAGCTATACAAATTTATATATATATGATTTGGGGAAGATCCATGGGCTTTCCCACAAAGAGATACACAGACAGGTTAAGAACCCTGCCATAGCCTTACATCAACACTCTAATATGACCACCACCACAAAAGCTCTCTTATTTGTTTCTAAAAAGTTTTGGAACTACATAGCTCTATGAAAAATAGAACCAGTAGAGCAGAAAAGAAAATATACTCACCATACTAATGAAGGCTGGATTATTTATCAAGCTAGCCATGTCAAAGCTCAAGCCAGTTCCTGTCTATAAAACAATTGTATCTGAGAATCAGTCCGACCACTACAATTTCATTACAATAAATTGTGAGTGACAGAAAATATTTCACTCATTTGGCATTAACAACTTACAGGACTAGATACCTCTCTTAACTTCTGTTCTGCTATTTTCAGGTTAGATTTATAGGAATCATTTTCAGGATCAAGATCTAATGCCTTTTGATAACTTGTAACTGCTTCTTCAAATTTATTCATGGCAGTGAGGGCCAGCCTGAAAGGAATACAGAGTAGAAGATATGTGATTAAAGAACATCAGGACATCAAAAACATAGTCAAACATCTGTTTTGGCACTCAGTTCTAATCCACATGGCATTTAATTTATTCCTTGTATTATGGTTCACAGGATTATCACTAAAATTCCCTCTAATTCCAAGATTCTGTAAGTCTGAACTCTCTCCATTTTACTACCTGACAACCTTGGCTGTCCTGTGAATCATGAGCTTAATGCTTAGAGATCAACCTTACCTACTCTTCCATTTTTTAAACCTAATATGTGAAATAATTTGCTGTATGAACCCCTAGAGTGAGCTCCACAAAAATGTGAGCTGACTAACAAGCCTGTGGTTATGTAAATCCATGATGCAGCCTGAGCAACACAGCTAGACCCTGTCTCTACAAAAAATAGAGAAATAAGCTGAGCATGGTGGCGTGTGCCTATAGGACCAGCTACTCCGGAGGCTGAGCCAGAAGGATGGCTTGAGCCACTGCACCCAGCCTGAGATGCTATTTTAGATACTGAGGATTCTACAATGAAAAAGATAATAAAGTTCCTGACTTTAAGACAATTTCATTCTACCTGGGGAAGAAAAGCAACAAACATGCAAATTAAAAGGGCAATATTAAAGGGAATGAATAGGAAAGCTGTTCACAACTGGCCACAGTGAAAAGACCTGAGTGATGTGAAGAAAGCAGCCATATGGAAATCAGGAGAGGAGCATTCTAATAGAAGCAGAGGTACACACAAAGGCTCTGAGGATGCAAGCTTGGTATGCTTAAAGTACACAACAAAGGCTGATGAGGAAAGACTATAGAAAACAAAGTGTGGAGAGATGATGTCAGAGAGCAATTAGATACCAGATCATACAGGGACCATTGTTTGGAATTTGGACTTTATTCTGGCTATAATAAAGTAACATGATCTGCCTGGGTGTGGTGGCTCATGCCAGGAATCCCAGCACTTTGGAAGGCCAAGGCAGGAGGCTTGCTTGAGACCAGGCGTTTAAGACCAGTGTGGGAAATATAGCAAGACCTCATCTCTACAAAAAATTTTAAAAATTAACCAGGCACAGTAGTACATGCCTATAGTCCCAACTACTAGGGAAACTGAAGCAAGAAGATCACTTGAGCCCAGGAGTTTGAGGCTGCAGTGAGCTATGATGAGGCCACTGCACTCTAGCCTGAGTGACGGTGAGACCTTGTCTCTTAAAAAAAAAAAGTAACACAATCTGATTTGTGCTTTAGAAAGATCACTCTGGCTTCTAGACAGAGGATTGACATGGGCCAGGGAGTGGAGTGGAGGCAGGGAGGCCACTTAGGAAGCTAGTGCCTAGGTAAGAGAAGTAGTTTGGACTAGGGCTACAAGTAAGATAGCAATCAACATTTGGTTTCACAATATACATGGAAACTAGAATTAATAGGACTTGCTGATATATACACTTATGCCAAGTATAATGAGAATGAAAGATGACTCCCAGGCTTTTGACCTGAGTATTGGGTAGATGAGTGACAGTATGATTTACTGAGATGGGAAAGATTTAAGAGGGAAATAAGAGTTCTGTTTGAGATTTGCTAAATTTAAAATGCCTATTAAACATCCAAACATGGAGATGAGAAATAGTTAAATATATAAGTATGGATTCAAACATAAGTGTAAGAGATCCAATAACAATTATAGTTGATTCTCAGTCATAGCAGTTATGTTCTATAAAGTCATCATGAACAGCGAAATAGCAAATACTGAAAAATTATCCTAGGAGAAATACACGGTTAGGTTCCTGTGAACCACATTTTCATCAACCAATCAATACATAACCTTGTTTTATGTGTGTTTCTGTTTAAAGAAACCTTATTTAATATACATATTCTTTTTTTTTTTTTGAGACAGAGTCTTGCTCTGTTGTCCAGGCTAGAGTACTGTGGCGTCAGTCTAGCTCACAGCAACCTCAATCTCCTGGGCTCAAGCAATAGTCCTGCCTCACCCTCCCCAGTAGCTGGGACTACAGGTGTGTGCCACCACATCTGGCTAATTTTTTTTATTTTTAGTAGAGACGGGGTCTCGCTCTTGCTCAGGCTGGTCTCTAACTTCTGAGCTCAAGTGATCCTCCTGCCTCTGCCTCCCAGAGTGCTAGAATGATAAGCACAAGCCACCACACCCAGCCTAATGTACACTTTTGATTCATTAGCATTGAACTCATGCCAACAGCACTAACTCCAGTCTGAATGAAACTTATTTCACACATCTATTTTCTCCATAAGGCACATTACAGCCTTTTTGCACTTATGAACACTAGACAAGATTTTAGCCTATATTTGGGGGCCACTGTAAACAGCAAAATCACAAACAAAAGGCACAAAATACAAAAATGTAGCAATAAATAGACCTCCAACATGAGAGCCAAAACAAAAAGGCAGAGCATTGCCTAATTCAACCTCAGCTGAGATCTTGCACATCAGGAGACTCAAATTTTTCACTGTTTGTGCAAGCCCATGAATGCTGAGGTCTGATGTCAGGAGAAGACGGATGCCCCAACTTAAGAGGAGAGAGTGAATTCACCCTTCCTCCATCTATTTGTTCTATTTGGGCCCTCAAAGGATCAGATGGTGCCCACCCACATTGGTGAGTGTGATCCTCTTTACTCAGTCTACAGATTCAAAAGCTAATCGCTCCTAGAAACACCCTCACAGACACACCGAGAAATAATGTTTTGTCAACTATCCTGTAACCCTGTAACCCAGTCAGGTTGATAAAATTAGCCACCACAGTGACACAGACAAAAGCCTGATTGGAGTGAGCTGAAGAGAGAATGAGAGGATAGAGTCAAGATGGCAAGGGAAGACAACCGTGAGGGGCTTTGCAGAGGAAGAACTGTGAAATGAGATGGGAGCTGGAGGGAAACTCCGCGTAAAAGGATGGTCCCAATGAATGATTTTTTTATGACCTTTCGCATGCTAGTCATTATCATCTATTAGAGATGGAAAAACTAAGATATGGAAGATAAAGGGGATAATAACAATTGTGGAGTCCTGGAGGAAAAAAGGCATTCTGTGTAGATACAAATGCAGGTAGATTGGTAGATCTGGAAGTAGGAAGATGAGTTACTTTTCTTCAAAATGCATCTGTTTTCTCAATTAAGTGTAAGGCAAAGTCATCATCTGAGTTGTTAGGGGAGGAACAGAATGTGGAGAAGGTAGTGAAATTCTGAAGGGAGAGGAGGAGGTGTGAAACAGTCACATCAGAGAGTGGAAAGGTGAATGTAAAAGGAAGTGTAGTAGAATTGTCTGCCAACATTGAGTGCTCATCTGAGGTTTGTGGTCATGGACATGAAATGAATCTCCTAGGAGGGTTGTATGATTTTCTCCAACAACCAAATCAGTCATCAAACAACTAATCATCTCACACCCAAATCACAGAAATTGCAGTCGTTTCCTCTCTTATGTTTTATTTATCTTTTTATTAGTTCAGAGGGTACAACATTAGGCAGGAAATTCAAAACCAAACCATTAAGAACAGTATATTCAATATTACTTGGTATGACTTTGAACATTCTCCCAGAACTTACCCCATTCTCCCATACGCCTTGCTGTACTTTGAATCAATTGCTATTGCTTTTTCACAATCCTTTATTGCATCTGTATAGTGACCTAATTTGCTTTGAGCAGCAGCCCTAAGAGAAAGAAAAGAAATTTTTATTATAAGCAGCTTTCAAGGCATAAATTTACATTTTCAGGTACTAATGAAATTACATTTCCTTGTCCCAACTTGCAGATCATTCCCAGTAAAGTTCTAAGCAAACTAAGATAATTATATAATCAAATGGAAAAAAAAAAGCTTAGAAACTTCTGTTCAGACAAAAAAAAAATATGCAGGCTGCCTTTCACTATTTGCTTTGCTATAGAAAAGACAAATATGCAAGTCATACAACTAATCTACCTCCATACTGCCTTTCTAATTTGCCCAAACTGAAAACTGAAAACAATAGGACATCTGAGCTTCCACGGAGGCACACAGAGTAAGTGACTGCTGTGAGTGACTACACAGAGTGCTGTGCTGTTAACTAACTACTTTCACAGAAGGGTTCACGTGCAAGCAATGTTCCAGTCCTCTGGCAGTTTCTCCCATTCATTCATTTCTGAGGCAGACTAAACTTTACTTCTTTCAGTCTTCCAGAAGTCCTCAGAATCTTGTTCCTCAGCAAAAGGTCGAAAAAGCCAACTTTAGAAAAAGAACATTTGCACAGACTGAAATCTCTGTAACTGTGACCTCTCCTCAATAAGGCCTCCATTATTAGGAGTAAGAAGAATTAACTCAGAAGAGAAACTGGAAAGGAGAAAAGCAGCTCCAAGGTGGATGCTCAGAAGACAGTGTGGGTGCCAGCAATCAGTAAACAATAGATGGCTCTTGGATCAGTACTGAGGGCTCATGTCTCGCAACTACAAAGTAGAATGCTTGCTGCATGCAGCCCCTGTGCCTCAAATGCTGTAACTTCAAGACCAAGCACCCTTTCTAATAACAAAGGTAAGGAAGCATTCTGTGAAGAATATTGCTTGTGAGCCCAGAAATTGACTTAGGCTCCTTCATGTTCTTAAGTCTATAGACAAAAGTCCCACCCTACCCCAAACTCTCTGACCCCTTGGTCCTCTCCCGCTGCAATCTGACAAGCACTGCTCTTGCTACCTTTTTTCTTCTCTCTTTATCCACATTTGTTGTTTTAATTGTCCTAAAAAACTTCTTGTTTAAACACCCAGTGAATCATGTCTCTTCCTTGAAATTAATCAATGGTAATTTCTTCCAGGGACCTAGCTGGACTCTCACAGGCACACATGGAAACAATAAGACTGGTTAAAACATCATCTATCTTCGAGTACCAGTGAGGGTCCTCACTGATGCTCTGCATTCCCTAAGTATCTTCCAATCTTCTTCTGTCCACTGAACAATAGATGAGAATTATCTAATACTACTTTCTATGTCACATCAAGTTTACTAGTGTACTCCATAAATACTGAACGTGCATAATAATAGATCAATTATTTGTTAGGGGAGGAACAGAATGTATTATGTAAAACCAATCCTAGACAGGGCTAAAAGTAATACTGCCAATTCTGGAAGTTGAACCTAGGAATATAAACCTAGCTCACTGCTACCTCAAACTCCTGGGCTCAAGTGATTCTCCTGCCTCCGCTTCCCAAATAGCTGGGATTAGAGGTGTGTATCACCATACCTGGCTAAATAAAAAAAATTTTTTTCTGTGTAGAGACAGGGTCCCACTATTACCCAGGCGGGTCTCCAACTCCTGGCCTCCCACCTTGGCCTTCCAAAGTGTTAGGATTACAGGCATGAACCACTGCACCCAGCCTGAGACAGATTTTTTTTTAATGATTTTATTACATATTATAAGCACAGACACTGGCAGGGGCAGGGGCTTGTCCACAAAGTGAGGATGAAATCTATACTAAGACTAGATCTTATCTCTAATTCATTAGGCAAGGCAATCCTATATCCTCATTCTTTTAGGCCTAGAGTCTGATCTATCACTGATATATCATTTCTGTAAATTTGCCAAAGGTGATTTTATAGAACAGCAAATTCCCCAATCTCACTTCTTTTCTGCCAAGGGCCTTTATTTCTAATCAGTTTATGCGCATGCCTACATGCATAGAATCATGCATGAGGGTAAAAGGGTTATTAATGGAAGGATAGAAGGAGGGAAGTTCTGAAAAAGGGGAGAAAGAACTGTGGTTTACAAAAACAGAAACATCTATATCTAAACATTTGCTAAATGCCTTTAGGAAATTGCAAGGTAATACTTGTCTTTAGAAACTTGAATTGTGATTTTTAAAATATAATCAGAAAATGAATTCCCTATACATAATACATAGGACTTAGCATACTCTGAGCATCTTAAATGTTATATAGCAAAAGTTTTCAATAATACCGCATGGATTGTATTTTATGTTGTTAACATATGGCTACATTCATGATATAATGTTAACTGTATATTTTTAATTGTATTTCTTTGTTTAATTAAATTTTATCTTTAATAAATGTATACTCATACCTTCCCAATACACTAATTCTCATTCTACAGGTACACATAACATTACCATATATTAAGATTATCTAGCAATTTTAAGGTGAAAAATAAAAACTTACCTGTGTGTCTAAATCTGGCTGTAAATTAAGGATGGCAACTGTTCCATCTACTTTGTACAGAGCAATTAAGGACCATTTATCTGACCTGTTAACCTTTGCTAAATTACCTCTAGCACAAAACTCTCCTAAAATGACTGGGAACAATGCTAAACAAGTATAGTTATTGTTCACACACAAGTCCTTCAATTGAAAGTTTCCATGATGTCTCCTGCCCTCCATCTAACTACCACTCCATTCATTCTTCTCCAGATTAAATATTTCTACTTATTCATTCAACTAATACACCTGAAGTCCAGCTTATGCACAAACACTTTTCCAAGAATATGGATACAGTGATAAGCAAAGTAATATTGTTGTCCTCAACAGTGCTTAGATTCTAATGAGGGCAGGGAGGGCCTGACAGTCTACAAAGAAAAGATGCTTTGAGTCTAGCTTTCAACCTTTCTTCATACAGCACGACAGAGACACTTCTCAGATTAATTATAAAAATTTTGTTTACTAAAAGATAAATATAGTTCTTTGCCTCAGTTAAAAAAACTTAAATTTGATAGTGTACCATTTAAACAAACCTGTTTTAGTAGTTTATATGAAAAAGAAGTATGGGTTTTGTTTACTTAATACTCAACATGAAGTAACAGCATGACAAGAATAACCAGTGGAAGAAAAGATATAGAATGTACAACTTCCAAATAATTAGAAAGAAAAAAAAATGACACAAAGAAAATTCAACCAGTCCAATAAAAGTGAGAAAAGGGCAGGGGGAGAAGCCAAGAAAAAGGATGCTTAAAAAAAATAAGGCAGTAGAAAACAATTCAAATTTATCAGCAACCACAAAGTTGCCCATACAAAACTGAGATTGTCTTGAATGTCATGCTGTACTATAGAAAAACAAGAAACAAAAAAACAAAACTAAGGTTCTCAACTTGGATACAAAAGATATCACCTAAAACATAATCACACACAAGTTGAAGTTAAAGAGAGAGAGAAAGACAATCAAACAAACTGAAAACCAAGCAAAAGCAAGCTGGTGACGAAACATTAATATGGCCACAAGGCAAAGAACATTAAGGATAGAAAGAGTCATTATTTATTAATCATCCTTTGTGATTTCATTTTACATGGCTCAGAAGTGAAACCTACAATAAGTCTCACTCTGATCCTATGGGAGTGGGTGGGAATGGGGTAAATGGGGTAGAAATGGGAAAGAGACTTCAAAAAGGATGAAAAGCAAACCTTCAAACGGGATAAAACAGAAACAAAAGATCCTAACTGTATAGCAAGAAGCAAGAATTCAAGTAACTTTCAAATGCAGTATTCTGAATATATATCCTTAGTGAGATGTATTCTAAAAGAAAAGAAAACCTGCAAAGAAATCCTGCAGTTTACTTAGTAGGCTTGTTAGAGGTGTAATGTTGGTGTTATGATTCCAACTGAAGGATACTGAAGGAGAGAGCAAATGTGTAAATATACTGGTGTTGCTGGAAAGCAAGGTTTTTTTTCAAGTCCGGCCACTTGGTGGACTGTTGTCCGGGTTCTTTGGCTCCTTGCTTAGAAAATTCACAAGCAGGGCCAGTGAGACAGAGTGACAACAGACAGGAAGGAATTCCACACAAACAGCTTTTATGGCAGAAAAGAAGGGAACTCTACAAAGCAAGAATACGTTGCAGAGAGGAATAGGCAGTCTCCAAGAGTGGAGAAAACCATTGGGGACTCCCAGGTGGTTTCCTTTTATTGGCCTCGTCCAGGGAAGGGCTTGCAGGAGGTGTGGGATGTTACCAGGTGACTGATATACATGATTGACAGGTGTTCTTATAACAAAGCTGCAGCTCCACAGCTGTGTCTGCCTCAAACCCTCAAGTTCCTGCTCTTTGCGGTTGTTAGCTGTGTTTTCCCACAGTCCCTTTCCCCCTTCTCTACCCCTATGAACCACCCTCCTGACCTGTATCTGCCACCTGCAGATCTGGTCCCTGCCTGACAGTTTTCACTCTGGGAGAAAGAAGATACAAATATAAAATGGGGAAAGGTGAGGGAGAACTCTGACACTGGAATGTGAATTGAAGGTCTCTGTATAAATTGATGACATTTCAAAAAGTATATTTCCTAGCTCTGTCCACTGACAGGACCTAGAAGCAATAACACTTTAGTAGCAACGACCAAGTCTTGAAACCAGGTCTTGGTTTGTAAATATCATCCACTAAAAGGAACAGAAACTCCATGGAGAAATAGGTGAGCTCAGGTCTAAGGCAGGGAAAGTACAAGGCAAATCTGGAATACCTTGTTGTCTCAGAAAGCAAGAAAGCATATTTTTAAAATGAAGTTACATAAAAGGAGAGGCAGCCAGTTTGAAGGAGCTCCACTAGCCAAATGTGAGGTAATTTAAGTGCCAAAAATAAAAATTATGGTAATTGATTATAACACACTGTATAGTGAATATAAAAAAAAATCATGAGTCCAAATGAATACTCAAATTATACTCAAAAAAAGTTCCAGGGGGAGGAAGGAGAAATCAGAAAAGGAGAAAAGGGAGGAAAGCTACCCTTTACAGAAATATGAGAGGAGATATATACAGAGGGAATGATAAAATTAGAAAAATCAACCTTTTGCAATTATCAGTGTTTTGGGGAAAGATCATGAACAGACAATAAACATTTCAGAAAACATTGTAGGGGAAGAATCTTTTATTCACATGATCTGACCCCACAGATTACATATTGATTACCAAAGGAATAATAGATCTGATGGTCACCACCTTAAGATATCAAACTGAGAATCACCATTAATGGGACAGTTTGAAAACACGTGCTTCCTAATATAATGCACTATGTGGTCACATATTTATTTAGGCTTCATACCGAAAATTTCACCTAAATTTAATCATGAGGAAGCCACCACACAAATCCAGAATATCACCCATTCTATGAGACAATTGGCCTGAACTCTTCAAAAATGTCTATGTCATGAAAATAATCAAAAAACACAAGGATACTTTTAGATTAAAAGAGACTAAAGTGATGGAATGAAATGCAATCCAAGAATCTTAATTGGATTCTGGACCAAAAATGTAGCTAAAAAAGATGTTTTGAGGACAATTGGAGAAATTTCAAGATTAATACTAATCTTCTTACATGTGAATGGCATGATAGGTATATGGAGTATATCTTTATTCTTAGGAGATATAGCTGAAGTATTTAAGATTACCAAGAAAATTTTATATATATGTATATATGCACGCATGCATGCATACACATACACACACTCTCAACATACCCCGATAGAGACAAAGGGAGACAGAGGAAGTAAATGTGGCAAAATGTTAACTTGTATGGATTCTAGGGTAAATGTAGATGGATGTTCATTGCACTACTCTCTCAAAAAGTTTAAATAGACTTTAAATAGATTTAAATTTGTTTTTTAAAAAAATACACATTTACACACACATGCTGCCATGTGACTGTTTCATCATCAGAAGTCTTCAGGTAGAGACAGTTTTCCTTCTAAATTTCACTGAATCAATTCAACTCAAACTTTTGTTGAACAACTATAGTATGCTAGACCCTGAACTCAAAAGCACTATACAGAGATGAAGAGGCTATCTCCCTGCCCTCCAATCTTTTATAGTCTAACAGGGAAACAAACAAATAAATAAATATATAGTATGATAAGTGGAAAAATGGAAATATCAAAGGAAGAGGCAGCCCAGAGAAAGGTGTGGTTAATCCTATGCAAATGTAGCTAAGAGAATTTTCTGTTATAGAAAAGTTCTTTATCTGTGCTATCCAATATCCACATGTTGACTAATGAGCACTTAAATATGCTAATGGAACTGCACAACTGAATTTTTAATTTTATTGCATTTTCATTAATTTACATTTAAATAGCCACATGTGGCTAGGAGGTACCGTATTAGATAGCATTGCTCCATAGGTCAGGAGCTTGGAAACAAAAGAAATTAAGAAAGCCTTCCTCAAAATAGCAATATCTAACAAGGTTTTGACAGATGACTAGTAGTTGACCAATTAGATAAGCTGGGAAATATTGTAGGCAGGGGGGAGTACACACAAAGCATGGAGAGATGTCCCAATGTGGTATTTTAAAGAAATCAGTAAGATTCACATTACCTGTGCACAGATAGCAGAGAGAAAAGAAATGAGGTAGAGCGAAAAGTGAAGATAATAAAATTAAGAGAAAAGAAAGAGCCTACATTATAAAAGATCTTATCTGTCATGCCAAGAGGCTTAAATGTGACCCTGTAAGTATTTGGAACTAGGGAACAGAAAGCAAGAGTTAGATTACCAATTTCACATTTTAGAAAGAGCCTTTTGGCAGAAGACAGGAATGGGGAGTGCAAGTAGAAATGGAAGGCCACTTTAAGTCCCTATTGTACTAGTTTAGCAAAAGTTATGAACCCTGGACTAAGGGAGTAGGGAATAAATTAGCTATTTGAGAGTTATATGGAAAAGGGAAGCACAGAGAAAGACACACTGGTCTAAGCCTCCAGATACTGACAATAAGATAAGGAATGAAGCAGGGAGGATCAGATTCAGAAAGAAGAGTGGGTGTAAGAAAAGAGGACGACTGTGTTTCAATCTTAACAGCTTCAGATCACAAACTGCAAGCTAGGGTGAAAGCAGATTTGTGCAGCTCACAAAAGAAAGAGAGGCGTCTGAGCCTTGGAGGCCAGAAAAGGAAAGAGAAGCCAGGCTATATTTGAATCTTCTGTGAGATGAAGCCAAACATGCCAAGATCTGAACTGAATAACAACGTGGTCTGCGCTCTCTGCCTCTGCTGTCTGGTTATCAGGGCATAACTAACGAAATTTCAGTAGAACAATACAGTCAGAGTCACCATGTTTTCAGATACCCTCACTTTCTTTACCTTATTAAAACAAAAGTATGAATATAATTTATGTTCTATTTTTATAGAAAATAAAACAGAAAAAAATCGAGCTACCTTGTATTTCTCATATCATGCATAAATAAATTATAGCAAAAACCTATTCCTACAACTAAAGAGTCTTACCTTGTTTTAGAAAGAAACAACCATAAGATTTCTAGAAGAAAATGTTGGAAAAACTCTTATAGACATTGGCCTAGGAAAAGAATTTATGAAGAAGACCCTAAAAGCAATCACAGGAACAACAAAAATAAATAAATGGAACCTGATCAAATTAAAAAGCTTTTGCACAGCCAAGGAAACAATTATTAGAGCAAACAGACAACCTACAGAATGGTAGAAAATATTTATTTTTGACAGAAACAAATACTGTCAGTCTAGAATTATGCTAAGGACTTTGTACATAATATCACTCCTTACAACCACCCTTTGAAGTGGTTAATATCCTTATATTACAAGTGAGGAAACTAAGACTTAAAAAGATGAAGTGACTGCCCAAGGTCACATAGCTAGTAAATGGCAGAACTGAGATTCAACTCCAAGTTCAATAACAAACTAAGTTCAAATTCCATGAACTGACTATATGCTGTTCATAGAAGGGAAAAACAAAATGCAAAATAATGAAGTCTCTGTTCCAGTCCTTCTCAGAGCAAAGATGGCTACATGCTGTCATTAGCATTCCTTGTTACAATGGCCTGATGCTTCTTGATTTTGCCTTCTAAACTATGCTCTCCAACCTAAAATGCCATCCGTTCTCCCCTGCCTATCCAAGTTCTACTGGTCTTTCAAATTCAACTCCAACTCAAATCCAACTTCAACTCAAGTTCTCCATCATGTGAGAGGCTTTCCAGACAAACTCCCTCCATCATATTCTCTCTCTCTCCTATCTTTTATTTCAGTTACTGCCTTAAGTCATTCAACCATCCATCCATTCCTGAAGCATGAGCCTACTATGGGTAAGGTAATGTACTCAGCACTGAAGTTGTAGAAAACTTCACATAGAAGACATAGAAAACTGCTATTCATTTCATATTATAAATGAGTGGAAGTGTTTTAGACCTATACTCAATCATTTGTTGTTTTGTGTATACAAGTGTTAATGTGAATGGCTAGTTGCTTCAACATCACTGGAAACTTCTTTCTTTCTTATTTTTTTTTTTTAGAGATGGGGTCTTGCTCTGTCACCCACGCTGGAGTGCAATGGTGTGATCATAGCTCACTGTAGCCTCAATCTCCTGGGTTCAAGCAATCCTCATGCCTCAGCCTCCCAAGTAGCTGGGACCACAGGCATACACCATCATGTCTGGCTAATTTTTGTTTAATTTATTGTAGACATGGGGTCTCACTATGTTGCCAGGCTGGGCTTGAATGTCTAGCCTAAAGTGGTCAGCCCACCTTGGCCTCACAAAGTGCTGTGATTACAGGAGTGAGCTATCATACCTGGCCTAAAAATTTCTTATATTTCTTTTACGGCTTTCCATTCATCCAACAAAAACTGGCTAAACTCCTTGAGGCACAGTGTCAGGTGTAATAAGAGATACAAATAGATATAAGCCCCAATCACTGCCCTTCACCTGAAGAAATAAAACAAATAGGCTGAGCGTGGTCAAAAAATTCACATAAGGCAGAACATATGATAAGTATATGATAAAACATGATAAACCTACATAAATGTTATACATTGTGGTAAGTGTTAGAAGTATAGTAATAAAAAACAAAAATACATAATAGATTTTCAAGGAAGGACTCAGGTTTTCCTTGTATCTAAGCTGAGCCTCAAGCATCAACAGGATCCTTAAAAACCAAAATAGAAGATAATTACTAGAAAAGAAAGATTCATGCTTAAGAAATGTGCCAACTGATCGTTTTCTAAGAAATAGAAAAAGGTCACTTCTATAAAAAGTAAACTTTATTTCATCCTACTGAGTTTAGTATGTGAAAACTATTTTGATTAGTAACAAAACTGTGAAAATGAATATTAAAAGGAAGATTTAGATCTGCTATTCTGAGCCTCCAATTCTTAGCAACCAGTTGGCTAAGAGAAATAGCAAGGGGTAGTTGGCAAGACTACAGGCTATTGAGATATTTAAAGGTACTTGAGTTTCAAAAAACCCAAAATGATCCCAAAGCTTTATTCAGTATTTGTATTAAATATACAAATAAAGTTTTCCAGTTATTTAATGTTAAATAGCATGCTCTATTACTGAACTTTTCAGAGAAAAAGATACTATTTAACACATTGACTGCCACACTAGAAAAAAATTTTTTCCTTGGGGCCACGATGTTTTATTATGAAAGTAGAATAAAAACTTTGAAAACAAAACAATCCTTTCTAATTTAATGAAAAACCTGTTATTTTTTATTGTTTTCTGTGTGTGAGTTAAATGCAACTTGGAAAATAGTTCACACAGCTCCCAAGGTAGAAATGTGCAAGTTACATATGCTTCACAAGGCCCCAGGCTCAAAACTAGTATCAATTAAACACAATTCACATGGCAGTTAATGTGCTAAATGCAAAATAGAAGCATAATTATTGATTTCACTTTAATAATAAACAAAAAGCAAGCACAGATATTGCCAAGAATCTCCTCTACTACAGCACTAGTGAATAGACTATTCATGAACCCCTAATCTCATTAAAAATAAACTATTTAGGTTCACATGTTCCATATTCATACTTAAAAGTACAAGGTTTACTGTGCTCAACAAATAAATAATTTTCTGATAACATTTATTTCTGGTTATCACATTTCATGACACTCAAGTGTATTTATTTCAAGATTTCATATACTAAATTAAAATATTATGTATAGTCATCTAATGATAAAGAATAAAACTCCAACATTGAACCACAGCTTGGGGAATTCATTCTCCACAAATTATTTGGATTTTCTATTTTTCTCGGCTAGCTTGATGAAACAGCGTAATAAAATGACTTTTTTGTGAAGAAAGAAAATGAAAGTTTCCAGTATGGCCAACTAAACTCCTTAAAGATCCAATCCTTCCACAAATAACAACTATAAATTCTGGTCAAATACAAAATAAATTTTTTAAAAAACTAGCAGCAGCCCAGGTGGCCAGAAATAGGAAAAAGCAAACTATAACATATTCAAACATAGAATACACTGAGTAATAAAAATAACATACTACTGATACATGCAACAACATGGTTGACTGTTAAAACCAATATGCTGAGCAAAATAATCTTACACAGAAAAATATGTGTGATTTCCTTCATATGAAATTCTAGAAGAAATTAATCTATTGGTGGAAAAAAACAAAACAAAACAGTGGTTGCCTCTGGTGTGTGTTGTAGGCAATTGATTGTGAAGGGGCAGAAGGAACTTCCTGGACATCTGATGGTAATTTTCAATGTCTTGATAGGGTTTTAGGTTACACAGGTGTATATATTTGTCAAAACTAAATGAAAGCACCATTAAGATTTGTGCATTTTATTATATGCAAATTTTACCCCAAAAGAAAAAAAAAGTATATGTTGGACTATAGTAAATGATATGAATGCTAAGTATTTAGGGGGGAAGTGTACTGATGATTGCAATTTGCTTTAAAATGAATCAAAAATAAGATGGAATAATGAATGGATAGAGGCACAGATAGGTAGATAAAAATGTGATACAGGCCAGGTGTGGTGGCTTATACCTGTAATCCTAGCACTTTGGGAGGCTGAGGCAGGAGGATCCCTTGAGGCCAGGAGTTCAAGACCAGCATGGGTAACATAATGATAACAGGCTAAGCAAAAGCAAGACCCCGTCTCTATAAAGCATAGAAAAATTAGTTGAGCATGGTAGCTCACACCTGTAGTCCCAGCTATTTGGGAGGCTAAGCCAGGAAGATTTCTTCAGCCCAGGAGTTCGAGGTTGCAGTGAGCTGTGATGAGGCCACTGTACTCTACCTGGGCAACAGAGCAAGACACTTGCTCAAAAAAAAAAAATATATATATATATATATATATAGATATAGATATATATACATATGACACAGCAAATACACTAAAATAGTAATGGCAAAATCTAGGTGTGGATATATGACTTATTCACTGCAAAATTTTTTCAACTTTGAAAATTTCCCTAATAAAAGGTTCGAGACCAAAAAAAGAAAATGACATCGGATTAATTCAGAGCAAGTCCTATCAGACTAACAACTAACATCATTTCTTTTTTAACAAGGTTACTACTAAATTGGTAAATCAGAGAAAGAAAATTGACAACATATCTGTACCCTGTAAATGCGGATCTCTCTTCATATTCTGATCAAGGCAAAAAACCAGGCTGCATAAAGAATAACAACAATAGCTATTACTTGTTGTGTGCAACACTCTTTACTAGACACTTTCCTAGCACTTTATACTTACTAGCCATTTGATCTCCACAACAACCCTTTGAGGTAAGTACTACTATTATCCCAGATAGGGAAACTAAGGCATAGATACATTAGGTAATTTGCTCAAAGTCACATAGGTAAGTAAGTGGCACAGCCAGAAATTAGAAGCCAAACAATCTGGGTTCAGAACTCCTGTTCTTAACCACTTACTTACAATAAATAGCTCCATTAGTTGACCTGGAACTGACATAATGTAAGATATGGTACATCTCAAGTTTGTGGATGACATGAAAACGGGAGCAAGACCAAACACATTACTTTACTTGTCCAAAAAGATTAAGGGGCAGATAAATCAGAGAATGTAACAATATAAAACTCTATAGGAGTAAAATACAGGATCCTATATTTGAGTCCAAACCACCAACTCTACCTCCAGTGATAATACTAATACACAGCAGTAGTTCGTAAGAATTTGTCAAATGAATATATGATTGAAGGATAGGATAGAGAGAATGTATGAAAAAAGAAGGATTTAATATACCAAAAATATGAATTTAACAAATAATGCTAGAATATGCTGATATATAATTATGTTATATAGAAGTAGATTAAATGAGAGTCCTACAAAGACTATTGGTCTGGTTAGAACAACGCCAGGTATACTGTGTTAACTTCTGGGAATACACTTTAACAGATACAGGTAAACTGGAATAAGTATTGAATGAAGGTACAGGACCTAAAGCTCTACTACCTGAAGTATAATGGAGGAAACTTCAAACATTTAAAGTGGAGAAAAGAACTCAAGTGAATACAGTAGCAAACTTCAAAATGAAAGGTACTGTCATGAAAAAGAAGCATGATATTTACCCTTAAGAATTAAATAAAGCCAACTGATAGAAACTACAGAAGCTACAGGAAAACAAATTCAGTGTCAATATAAGGAAGACTTTCCCAACAGTCAGAAATAACTAACAAAAAAAAAAAAAAAAAAAAAACTAGGAGAAGAGGGTGCTATGTCAGAAGGGTATGACTACCCTAAATATGATAAAATAACTCAGTGAAACATTGGGCCAAATTAACTCAAAGATCTCCTTCACATCTATAAAATAAAAGGTAATTTTTATAAAGCTGTATTAACGAGTTTCCAATGGGTTAAAATAGTCATATCAGTTGCTGAAATACATATGCAATGATAAAATTTAAATGTAAAGGAAAAATAAGAAAATAGAAGTTATTTGTCAAGTCTGTAAATGAAGAGAGCTTTAAGCCTAAAAGCACTGGATAAAATTCAAAGGAAAAGAACAAATTTGACTACATAAATATTTAAAACTTTTACATATGAAAAACATTAAAAGGCAAATAAGGTTGGGCACATGGCTCATGCCTATAATCCTATCACTCTGGGAGGCCAAGGAGGGTGCACTGCTTGAGCTCAGGAGTTCAAGACCAGCCTGAGTAAGAGTGAGACCCCATTTCCTAAAAACAGAAAAAATTAGCGAGGCATGGTGGCACAGGCCTGTAGTTCCAGCCATTTGGGAGGCTGAGGCAGGAGGATCGCTTGAGCCCAGGAGTTTGAGGTTGCAGTGAGCTATGATGACACCACTGCACTCTACCCGGGGTAACACCACAGCAAGACTCTTCCTTGAACAACAACAACAAAAAAAGGCAAGTAAGCTGTGCATATAGGATAAAGGGATTATATCTTTAATATAGGGCTATGTTGTCCAATATAGTAGCCATAGCCAGATGTGGCCATTAAATTAATTTAAACATTAAAAATTTAGTTCCTCAATTCCACTAGCCACATTTCAAGTGCTGAATAGCCAATGTGGCTAGCAGCTACCGTGTTTGTACAGTTACAGAAGATTTCCATCATTGTAAAGGTTCTACTGGAACTTGAATATTTAAAACAGAATAATTTGGTTTTTGCAGGAAATTTATTACATTAGGTGATAAAAGAGCTGAGAGGTCAAACAGAGGGTTGTACAGAAATCTAGAGATTCACAACAAGGAGCTATTACTATCCCTAAGACAGAAGGACAAAGCACAGAGTCCAAAACCCAAGGTCACCTGGCAAAAGCTAGGACCATAGCAGGTGTCTAGAGTGGGAGTGGGAAGACAAGGATGAGAAGCAGCACCTGCTGAATATACACTGTGATTATGTATACTAAAGAAAAAAAAGGATGGGGGAAGAAAAAATACCCAAACTGCTCTCTTGCTTCTATCCTCCAGTCTCCTGCCGGCACCTCCGTGGCTGAACCCAGACAAAAGCCAGGTGACAAAGGAACCTGGCAAATACAGCCTAGGGGGTCAGACCCCTGTTAAAAAGGGCAGAGCCAAGAAAGAAAGAGAAATAAGTTTGAGGCTAAAGCCTGGTACAGGTACTCTTCCCACCGTGTCCCCACATGGCAGGATGAATAAGTGAGCACTCTGGAGACTCTGTTGTAAGGGTACTAATCCCATTCATGAGGGCTTCATCCTTATGACCTAATAACCTCCCAAAGGTCTCACCTCCAAATACCATCACACTAGGGATTATGTTTAAAATTCATATTAGTATAAGAATTTAAGGGGGACATAAACATTCAGTCTATAGAAGGCATAAATAGAAAATTTAGGAGGAAAAAGCCACACATGGTCAACACCTGAAAAAATGTCCAACCTCACCAGTAATTAAATAAAATTAGAACAATTAATATAAAAACAATATTAAAATAACAATAATTAATAATTTCAGTACCTAGTGCTAATAAAGGGTGTGGCCAAAACAGATACACTCCTAGGGGGAAGGAAGGAATTTTCAAAGAAGTTAGGACAATTTTGCAATTTGCATCAACGGTGTTTTAAATGTTTATACTTTTAGCACATTTCCAGGGATAAATCCAAAGTCCAGAAAATCTGAAGCATGAAAAAAATTTTAGAAACCAGATTTCATTGCAGCTTTATAATATTGAAAAAAAATTGAAACAACCTTAATGTCCACCAGTAGGTCAATAGAGCTATTATTCCAAATATTTAAGAACTGTAAACCTGCCACAACCATGCTAGTTTACCTGTTGCAATAGTAAACCGCATTATTGGGATCCAACTCTATCGCCTGTGTGTAACAATCCACTGCAGCAGCATAATTTTCTTCTTTCATGTGGTTATTGCCTAAAATGAAGTAACCAATGTAGACCATAAGTACAATATACAGAAAAAATACAAAGTCTAACATAAACTTTAATGATAGAAACTACAATAATATGAAGGTTGGCCTCATGATTTTTTAGTCACACTGGAGATAAATTTTATTTTGTACTATAGAGTCGATATTCTTTAGCTCACAGTGTGTTTGAATCATTTTAACAATTCCGAGTCTTAACAAATTAATGTTTGTATACCTTACAAAATCCAGGCTTAAGTGAGTAAATGCAACAGTTATCACTATCTCATGGCAAAAGTGAATCTCTTCTCACCTTCCTTATCTTCATCTCTCTCCTCCCTTTTAGAGCTGCCCCAGCCTGTTCCAGATGCAACACCCTCCCTAATCACCATCTCAATCTGGACCTGGTCTTCCACTCCTTCCCTGTCAAAACACACATCTGCTGAATAATCAAGCTCTCAGAACTCTGCCATAGGTAAGCTGGTAAAACTAATCATGATAACATATTATTGGCAGATAATATTTTTATGTGTTATCCCTTCCAGGGATAGATTATTTTTAAAAGGGGATTTGGGGGAGATTAATTTCTAGAAAGATAGGATTTCAGATAGCATGGCTAGTCTACAAAGTACTAATTTTCAGGAAGGGCATCTGCAGATATATCTGGCAATAATTTAGCTAGGTAAAACAACTGGTCAGCAAAATAAGGGATTTTCTGTGGCTATCTTTTGCATTCCATTAAATGAAAAAAAAAGTGTCCTGTGCACTTATAAGAACATTCAAAACTGAAAATATTAGAACAATTGAGATTAGGAGGAAAGATTCACATCTCAAAGGCCTCTATAATTCCTTCCAGCTTTCTCTAAACCAGAAGCTCTCCTATTGGCCTTGTTCTTAGTAGATCATTAGCTACATAACGGGAGAAAAGGAGTGTAAATTTGTAGGGAACAAAAACAGGAAGATCAAAAGAAAGGCAGGTAGATAAAAGCATCTAAAATCATACAAAAATTACTGCAAATTGGGAATCAGAAACGAATATAAACAGTAACTGCTGATGGGTCCATGGTTTCTTTTGGGGTCTATAAAATATTTCATAATTGATTATGGTGATGGCTTCACAACTCGATAAATATACTAGAAACAATGAACTGCACACTTTAAAGGAGCAAATTGGGCCAGGCGTGGTGGCTCACACCTGTAATCCCAGCACTATGGAAGGCCTAGGCGGGCAGATTGTTTGAGCTCAGGAGTTTGAGACCAGCGTGAGCAAGAGCAAGATCCCGTCTCTACTAAAAAAATTGAAAGAAATTAGCTGGACAACAAAAAAGTATATATATATAAAAAAAATTAGCTGGGCATGGTGGCGCGTTCCTGTAGTCCCAGCTACTCAGGAGGCTGAGGCAGGAGGATCGCTTGAGCCCAAGAGTTAGAGGTTGCTGTGAGCTAGGCTGACGCCATGGCACTCTAGCCCGGGCAACAGAGTGAGACTCTGTCTCAAAAAAAATAAATAAATAAAGGAGTAAATTGTATGGTATGTGAATTATATCTTAATAAATTGGTTTTTTAAGAATCAAAAAAATTAATTTGGATTCCCTCCTTACCTCCCCAAAAAGAAATGAATATAAAGTCTCTAAGGAAGCTGAGAGAATAACATACTTTGTAGTTAACTACGTTAGCCCAGGTACCTAAATAGATTTCCATATCAAACATTTTAATTTTCGGGGTTATTGAGATTTTGTTGTTCCTGTTGGGCTTTATTACTTGAGTGGCATTTTATGATTATTTATTTATTTATTAATTTTAGAGACAAGGTCTTGCTCTGTCACCAAGGCTGGAGTTCAGTGGGGTGATAATAGCTCATGGTAGCCTTGAACTCCTGGGCTCAAGCAATCCTCCCACCTCAGCCTCCTGAGTAGCTGGGGCTACAGGCACATGCCACCAAGCCGGGCTACTTTTTTTTCTATAGACGAAGTATTAATATGCTGTTCAGGCTGGTCTTGAACTCCTAGCCTCAAGTCATCCTCCCAACGGTGACCTCCCAAAGTGTTGGGATTATATGTGTGAGCCACTGTACCTGGCCCTTTATGATTATTATAAATATTACTGAAATTTTATTGTATGGCTAGGCGCAGTGGCTCACACATGTAATCCTAGCACTCTGGGAGGCTGAGGGAGGAGGATCACTTGAGGTCACAAGTTTGACACCCACCTGAGCAACAGTAAGACCCGTCTCAAGTAAAAATAGAAAAAACTAGCTGGGCATGGTGGCATGGGCCTGTAGTCCCAGCTACTTGGGAGGCTGAGGCAGGAGGATCACTTGAGCCCAGGAGTTTGACGTTGCAGTGAGCTGTGATGATGCCACTGCACTCTAGCCAAGGCAAGAGAGCAAGACTCTGTCTGAAGAAAAAAAAAAAAAATTGTATGTCTTTTCCTATAAACCACCTCATATGTGCAAATACTATAATGTGTGTGTGTGTGTATATACATATATATACACCACAAATATTATGTATGTTAACTATAATGTAAGTTAATGATAAAAAGCTACAAGTCACAAAATAATTCATATATAAAAATTTAGGACACAAATAAAGAAATCTGTGAGAAAAGGAGATAAATGTAACAATGAAGCATGTGTATGGCATTTTATAGCTCCACGATATTCTCCTATAAATTGTTTCCTTTAATTCTCACAACCCTATGAGATATACCTACACTTCTGTCCCCTGTCAGGGAATGAAAGCAAGGAACTCTGCTTGATTTATTCTGATCTTATTGCAGCTCTTCAGAAGCAAAGTGCGCAAAATATTTGAAAGCAGTGTTCCTTCAGCCTTGATTAACGTAGTCAAATAAGTGCATCAGATAAATGCAACATATAGCTTGGAATAATCCTATGCTTGACAATCTATCATGGCTATTTGTTTTCACACAAATAGCAAAATCCGGATAAAAAGACAATCACTTTAATTTTATATGTAATATGTCTTAGATGTGAGAAGTCCTAATGAAAATAAAGAACACAAAGCTTCTGGTTAAGGGCAAAGGCAGTATAGTGATTCAGCCTACCCATGTTGCTGCCGTGAGTCTCCTTTACGACGCCCTACCCCTCATCTTCCTAACGCTCATTATGTCCAAACAAACTCTACAGGGGATGCAATCTCCCAGTGTTCCATCATGCAGGGGAATAAACGTGAGGGACAAAAATAAATGTTAGTAGAGAATATACTGCCTCACTGAAGATTTCATACATTACAAAAATCAGGGCAGGGAAAAAAATCAGAATAAGCTGTTTCAGTTAGAAACTAATATATGAAAAATGCATTTGTATCTGGATTGTTTAAATTCGAATTATTTGAGGACTATTATAACTCAAATGACAATGAGGATCTGGTTGTTGCTTTATTTTACATGTAATTTATGAAAGTCACACTATGCTAAGGTTTTAAAATGGTATCATTTCTTAGAGGAAATAAAACATTGAAAACTGAGACCAGTCTATTTGTTAGAAATACAGCACTTTATAAGGCAATCCTAAGAAGACAATCACACAGTTATTGAAAAGAAATACAGACAAAGATAGTGATGTCAGTGTTACTTAGAATTACAAAATTATCTGCCTAGGTAAGTAAGTCATGCCCAATCAGTACCATGTAACACTACGCAGCCATTAAACACAGCAATATAGGGATATATTTATAGATCTAAAGAAATGACCACGCACAAAGAATAGGAAAAGCATACTGTTTTCAATATCTACCTTTTAAGATACCAAGTGATTTAAAAAAAAAAAATACAATTGTCATCTTCAGGGTATGAACTAAAGAAAAGGCCAGAAAATGGTTCTGTGCATACCTTCTGAACATAGCATATTCCCCAATAACTCTCTGCCTATATATAGGACAGAGAATTTACTGGCTCTCATTCACGGCTAAAGATAAGGACCGTGTCCAACAGCTTTGTAGTACTAATCTTATGGTTCTGACCTGGCTGTCCTCTATAGCTTAACATAATTGACATGATAGAAAAATTGAACACAGATCCTCAACTGTGACTTCTTTATTAAAACCAAGAATGCTTCAATAGCCAGCTATTATAAAATGTAGTAATATAGTAAGCAAATGTGCCAGTTAAACAAGTGCCATATGCATACATTAACAAATTTCAAAGAACTAAAAACCATTAAATATATGAAAGCTAAAATAATACTGAAAATTATTTTTCTCACTTTGATTAAGCATAAAAAATAACTTGGGATCTTAGAGTACAATTAGCAAATTCAGTTATAAGTAATTAGCCATGAAATTATTTGTTCTGCAAGTTTTACTCATAACAGATCTGCTTCTCCTGAAGCAAGTGATACCCATGCTGCCCACAAGCCATTCTGTATTTCCAGGTTTCTTACCCATCACATTCATTCTGTTTCACAAAAGCCATGTGGACTTATGATAATTCAGTCTTAGTAGTATAAACCAGAATCATATCAATTGACGGTTACTTTCTCCAGAGTTTCAGAGAGCTTTACTAAATAAATAATTTTTGTATGAAATACTCACCTTCATCTTTTAATTGGTCAGCTTTTCCCACATCTTCAGGCACTGAGTTTGAGAGGGGCAGAACATCATTCTGAAATTAAATAAAAATCAATGTACCTCCCTTTAGCTACATAAAGAGTGATCCTAGAGTATTATAAAGGAATAATAAATTACCCACATTTTAAATCATCTGTAATTCCATGTCATGAAATCTAACATATAAACAACAGAGTTAACAAGAAATAGGAGAAAAGTCCTCTTACATACTTACATTAGAAATATGAATATGTGGAATTTTTCTAGAGGATACTAGGCAGCTATGAATCAATTTTTTTTAAATTGCTTTCCCCATACTCAGCAACTCTACTTTGTAAACAAAAAAATGGAATCAGTATATAAAGAATATGAATAGAAATATGATCAAGGGATTGTATATAATAGTGAAAATTTGGAAACAAAATTTGGTAACAAAATGTTACTATCCTATCTAAGAGATACCCTAACTCAAAAATGACAGTTTACTAAAAAAGCATTTATAATATGATCATATTATTTCAGTATGTTCATACAAACACACATACAGATTAAATAACAAAGACTGGAAACATGTATACCAGAAGTAAAATTTTCAGTCTCTTCTTTCTATCTTCCCATATTGTCAAAATTTTTTAAAACAATGAGCATATGTCAATTTCACTATAAGATTAAAAAACACTATAAAAACTAAAATTCCTGTTTTTAGTACCTACTATCATCCTCAAACCTCTTTTGCATTAATAAGGTTCAAACCAAAGGTGCTTATGAAAACTACATTGAAAATTCAGAAATATCTTGAGTGGCACTGGGAACAGAATACATTTTTTTCATTTTTGAAAGACCTTTTTAAAATTGCATTGCCTTTAAACTTGACTCTGAAGTTCATAAATAAGTCTATTATTTTCAAAAAGCATAATTTGTAGCCATTGTGCCTATGTACTATATTTAAAATAATCCACCACTGCCTTTTTTTTTCTTTTAGAGACAAGCTCTTGCTCTGTCACGCAGGCTGAAGTGCAACAGCACAATTATAGCTCACTGAAGCCTTGAACTCCTGGGCTCACGCGATTCTCCTGCCTCAGCCTCTTGAATGGCTGGGACTACAGGTGTGTGCCACCACACCTGGCTAATTTATTATTATTATCATTATTATTATTTTGAAGAGATGAGGTCTCACTATGTTGCCCTGGCTGGTCTCAAGCTCCTGGCCTCAAGTGATATTTCTGCTTCAGCCTCCCAAAGTGCTCGAATTCCAGGCATGCACTACCATGCCCAGTCCCATTATCTTTGTCTTCACTAAAGTTTCCACAAAATTGATAGATCTAACATTGAAAATATATTTTGCTAATTAAACCCAAATATTCACAAGTACAAACTCTCTCACAAAGTATAAGGGTTATCCTTACTAAAAAAATAAAAATAAATTTTCTCTATGAATCAGTTTTCCTAAGCATAAACATAAGAATAAAAACATATGGAAACAAAACAAGAACCTTTGTAAACAGAGGTCACTATTTAAAACTGACTGTAGAACCAGGCACAGTGGCTCATGCTTATAATCTTAGCACTCTGGGAGGCTCAGGTGGGAGGATCACTTGAGGCCAGGAGTTTGAGACCAGCCTGAGTAAGAATGAGACCCCATCTCTACAAAAAAATAGAAAAATTAGCTGGGCATGGTGCATGCCTGTAGTCCCAGCTATTCGAGAGGCTTGAGCCCAGGATTTTGAGCTATGATGATGCCACTCCACTCTAGCTGGGGCGACAGAGCAAGACTCAGTCTCAAAAAAAAAACCTGACTGCAGTTACTCAGAAAGTAAATGTGTTCAAGGACACATTAGTGTCTTATAGTACTTGCTTTTAGAGTTCTATTTTAAATCTTCCAACAAGCCTAGGCAGTCCCTATACATGGGAACGAAAATGATTTTGGGGGGTCAGAAAAAACGCATATTTAAAAATGGATTATAATCCATTCTCTCTTCCAAATTATTCTGAATTATTTACTGAAATTGTCACAGTTTTACACTTTAAAACTAATTCTCATAATCATTGAATTAATTTGAGCAGCTCATGATATGGGCACAAGTACTACCTACTTTAAATAAAGGGAATGGATCCATTGAGTATATAAACTTAATTGAGGGGAAATATAGAAAAGCAGTAACCCAAAATGAAACGACCAATATAACAATGAAGTACATTGGTGAGAGAAATAATTTCTTTAATTATAACAATCTTGATGCTGTTTCAAATGAGTTTTAGACTTTCTTTGCCATACTCTGTTAACAAACACAAATGCAGTGAAGCCCCCAGCTGTAAAATAGGACTACCAAAGAATTAGGATACCACAAATAATACCAGTGCAGATATACTAGAAAGCCAGTTTCAATAAACTATATTTTTAAAATAGTAAGCAACAAATTTCTTACAATTAAATGCAATCAGAGAGATACAGCAAAAGAGAAAAATAAAAGCTAAGCTTTCTTCAAAGTATAAAAGCCATTTGGAGGCTAGATGTGGTTGCTCACGCCTGTAATCCTAGCACTCTGGGAGGCTGAGGCAGGAAGATTGCTTGAGCTCAGGAGTTCGAAACCAGCCTGATCAAGAACAAGACCAAAAATAGAAAAAATTAGCCGGGAATGGTGATGTGCACCTGTACGTCCAGCTACTTGGGAGGCTGAGGCAGGAGGATCACTTCAGCCCAGGAGTTTGAGGA
>CAUYSK010031784.1:0-54640 GCA_963575035.1 Avahi laniger
GGATACAAACATTATGGTTCCATTTTATGTCTTTGTCTCACCCAGTGACTAACTATTGGGTCAAGGAGGAAATACACAGGGAAATCAAGAACTTCTTCAAACTAAATGATAACAGAGAAACAAGTTATCAAAACCTGTGGGATACAGCAAAAGCATACATGAGAGGAAAACTAATAGCAATAAATCCTCACATCCAAAAACAGAAAGTTTAGAAATTGAAAACTTAATAAATAGAATCAAGGAATTGGAAAAGGAAGAGCAAACCAATCCCAATCCTTGTAGAAGAAAAGAAATAACTAAGATCAAAGCAGAACTAAACAAAATTGAGAACAAGAAAATTATATGGAAGATCAACAAAACCAAAAGCTGATTTTTCAAAAAGATAAACAAAATTGTCAGCCCTCTTGCTAGATTGACAAGAATTCAAAGGGAAAGGTCTCTAATAAACTCAATCAAAAATGAAAAAGGAGAGGTCACAACAGACATCACGGAAATACAAAACATTATTTTTGATTACTATAAAAACCTATATGTGCAAAAACATATAATGAGGAGGAAATGGACAAATTTCTGGAAATATACAACCTTCCTAAGTTCACCCAGGTGGTAACACAATATTTGAATAGACCAATCTCAAGTTCAGAAATTGGAGCAGCAATCAAAAACCTCCCAAAACATAAAAATCCCGGACCAGATGGCTACACTTCAGAGTTTTACCAAACATTCAAAGAAGAACTCACACCTATACTACAGAAACTATTTCACAATATTGAGAAAGATGGCATCCTTCTTAACTCATTCTACGAAGCCAATATCACCTTGATACCAAAGCCAGGAAAGGACACAACAAACAAAGAAAACTTCAGACCAATATCCCTCATGAATATAGATGCAAAAATCCTCAGCAAAATTTTAGCAAATAGAATTCAGCAGCACATCAAAAAAATAATTCACCATGACCAGGTGGGCTTTATTCCAGGGATGCAAGGCTGGTTTAACATATGCAAATCTATAAGTGCAATTTGTCACATAAATAAAAGCAAGAACAAAGACCATATAATTCTCTCAACAGATGTAGAAAAAGCATTTGGCAAAGTCCAGCACACCTTTATGATAAAAACTCTCATCAAAATAGGCATAGATGGCTCATTCCTTAAAATTATCAAGTCCATCTATGACAAACCCACTGCCAATATCATATTGAACGGGGAAAAATTGAAACCATTCCCACTGAGAACCAGAACCAGACAAGGCTGCCCTCTATCTCCACTTCTATTCAACACAGTGCTCGAAATCCTCGCCACAGCAATTAGGCAAGAGAGGGGTATTAAGGGTGTCCAAATGGGGGCAGGTGATATCAAACTCTTGCTCTTTGCCGATGAAATGATATTATATCTAGAAAACCCCAAGGTCTCATCCAAGAGACTCCTAGAATTGATAAATGAATTCAGTAATGTTTCAGGATACAAAATCAATACACACAAATCTGAGGCATTCACAGTCTCTTTTGCTCAGAACTCTATTTTATGTTCATGAGAAAACTGGGCACATGGCTGGAAACCAGCAAGAGCTACCCTCAGTGCAGCAGCCCTGGGGAAATAGATCAGGTTTCTATGGAGGAAATGGACTTTCAAAACCATTAAGCACCAAAGTGAGGGGCGAAAATCCCATCCCGACATCCCCAGAGCACAGGGGGAAGATATAGGAAAAAAGCTCTGTACCCCTGGAAAGGGCTAGGAAAAAGTCTTGAGCCTTGGATACTGTATCAAAAATGGAATAGTGTTGTGGAAGAAGAAGACATCATTAGATTAATTTGAAGTGTGTGTTGCACTGAAGAAAACAAAAGCAAAGACAAAACCTAAACCCAGCTCAAATCTTGATAAGATTGACTTAATCTTCCATGTTAACAGCATGAAAAGGGGAGTGTATATTTCTTGGCACGAATACTATTTTCCTCAGTCTCTTCTGTTGCACATAAGATTCCTAGTATTCAATCAAAATGTATTAGACCCAAAGACACACACAAACACATACACACACACAAACACATACACACACATATACTTAAAAAAAAGAAACAAAATCCATTGCCAAGAGACAAAGCCATGAACAAAACCATACTCAAAGATGATCTAGATTATTAGAACTAACAGATGTAGGTTTTAAAATAACTGTGAGTAATATACTAAGAACCTAATGAAAAACATGAGCATATGTGAATTGGAGAATCTTAGCAGAGAAATAAAAACTATAAGAAGAAGTCAAAAATAATGTTAGAAATGAAGATAATATCAGAGATGAAGAATGTTTTTGGTGAGCCCATCAGTAGAAATGATACAGTTGAGTAAATGAGTAATAACCTTGAGAATATAATAATAGAAACCATTACAAGTTGAATATTCCTTGTTGGAAATGCTTGGGACAAAAGTGTTGCAGATTTTGGAATATTTGCATATATATAATTAGACATTTTGGGGATGAGACCCAAGTCTAAGCACGGAATTCATTTATGTTTCATATATACCTTATATATATAGCCTGAAGGAAATTTTATATACCATTTTTAATCATTTTGTGCATGAAACAAAATTTTGACTACATTTTGACTGTGGCATGTCACATAAGGTAAGGTGTAGAATTGTCCACTGTGAAATCATTTTGGAGCTCAAAATACTGTAGCATTTCGGATTTCAGATTCTTATTCTGCTACTGTTATTGGTAACAATCTATACAGTATCTACATTGTGTTCAGGTAGTTGAAGGCAAAACATAAGAAAAAAATCTTAAAGGCAATTACAGAAAAAGGCTACATTATAGATGAGCAAAAAGTAAAATATAGAAGACTTCTTATTAGCGAAACACAAATTCAAACATGATGCATTAGTAACTTATAATAACGGAAGGAAAAAATAACCTACTACCACCTAAATCTACACTAGTGAAAACACATTTGTAAGTGAAAATGGGATCAATATTTTCCAGGGTAAATAATGGCTGGGAAAATTTATATCTAACAGACTTGTGCTTCAAAAAATTTTAAAAGAAGTTTTCAAGCACAAGGAATATTGTAACAGAGAGACACTCACATCTACAAAACAAATCAAGAGTTTTGGAATTGGTTAAAATAAAGGTAAATATAAAAATTACTTTAGCTTATTTTTAACTGCTTTTTGAGGTAATTTATCATTAGAAATCAAAAAAGGTATCAATGTATAAGAGTATATAACATATGTAAAAGAAAAATATACAGCCATAATAGGACAAAGAGTAGGAGGAAGCAATTGGAAGTTTACTGTTTTAAGACTCAGGCTATATATGAAGTGATAAAGTACCTAAAAATAGTCTGTAATAAATTAAAGATACATAGTGCAAAGTCTAGAGAAACTAGAAAAAATAGACAGAACATATAGCCAATAACAGAGATAAAATGTAATAATAAAATATACTCAATTCAAAAGCAGTTTGAGGAAAAAGGAAGCAGATTAGAACAACTAGAAAATAACTAGCAAGATGGTAATTTAAATCAATCATAACAATAATTAAATTAAATGTATTGATAAATGTTACAGCCTTCCCAAGTTCATTGCCCATTGCTAAAGAGGAAACCAATACATTGAGACAGCAGGGGTTACAGTAGAGAAAGTGTTTAATATCACAATTGCCACGTGAGGAGATGAGAGGAAGTTCTCAAATTTGTATCCCAAGAATTTGGGAGAAAGGATTTTTAAAGATAATTTGACAGGTAAAGGGCTAGGGAGAGTCCTTGTGACCCAGAACCTGCTGAAATTATTTAAGCTAGCCAGTCCTACACCAGTTACTCTGTCCTGCCAGCTCTTTCCTGAGCAAACCACAACAAAGGTTCTTGTCCACATCTTTCCTTTGCTCCTTTGCCTTTTGAGCAACCCTTGTGCTTCCCGGTGTGACACTGCATGGAGTGGCATGCCACTCCTCTTGGAAGCTTTGAGTAACAAGCTATCTTTTCGATGGCATTTTTTTTTATTTCAGCATATTACGGGGTTACGAATGTTTAGGTTACATATATTACCTTTGCCTCAACCAAGTCAGAGCTTCAATCGCGCCCATCCCCCAGGCAGTGCGCACTGCACCCATTAGGTGTGTATATACCCATCCCTATCCTCCCCACCCCCTCCCACCTGCCTGACACCAGATGAATGTTACTACTATCTGTGAACTTAAGTGTTGGTCAGTTAAGTCAGTTAATACCAATTTGATGGTGAGTACGTGTGGTGCTTGTTTCTCCATTTTGGTGATACTTCACTTAGTAGAATGGGCTCCAGCTCTATCCAGGATAATTCAAGAGGTGCTAGATCACCATTGTTTTTTGTGGCTGAGTATAACTCTATGGTATACATATACCACACTTTATTAATCCACTCATGTATTGATGGGCACCCGGGCTGTTTCCATGTCTTTGCAATTGTGAATTGTGCTGCCATAAACATTCTAGTACAATTGTCTTTGTTCAAGAATGTCTTTTGTTCCTTTGGGTAGATATCCAGTAATGGGATTGCTAGATCAAATGGTAGTTCTACTTGTAGCTCTTTGAGGTCTCTCCATATTACATTCCACAGAGGTTTTACTAGTTTGCAGTCCCACCAGCAGTGTATGCAATTATTTTCTGTTCTGTTGGCTTCACCATACCCGAATGATAAAATTGACATTTAAAAACATATTTAGACACTTCAGCAACAATTGTGCCTCATGAATTGATAGACATAAACAAAAAATCAATAAGAATATAAAGGACCAGAATGTCACTATCAATGAACTTGTCCTAATTGGCAATTATAAAACACTCTACTCAAGAGTAACAGAATACACATTTCTTTTCAAGTCCAAGTAAAATATTCACCAAGAGACTCTATACTAAGACATAAAACAAACCACAGCAAATTTATGTGATTTGAAATCATACGAAATATTTTTTGTTGACAATGAAAATAAATGCAAATCAATAATAGAAAAATATCTGGGATATCCCCAATGACTTGGAAAATAAACAATATACCATTAATAAACCCATGGGTAAAATATAGAATCACAAGGACAATTACAAAATATTTTAATTAATAAAAATATGCCATATCAATATTTGTAAGATGAAAGTAAAGCAGTACTTATAAAGAAATTTAAGGAAGTAAATGCTTATATTACGAATGAAGAAAGTACTCAAAACGATAATCTAGGCTTATGACTTAACAAACTAATACAAAGACAAAAGGAACTCATAATAACCTAAGAAAGGAAATAATAAAAATAACAGCATCAATAAATAAAGTTCTGAACAAAAAACCCCCAATAAAACCAAATGTAGTTCTTTGAAATAATCAATAAATTTAATAAACCTCTAACCAGACTGATGAGAAAAAGAAAAAACAAAAATTACCATATTAGCAATCAAGCAAGAACATAAACACAGATATAGTCACTTTAAAAGGCTAATAGTAGAGTATTATAAACAACTTCAGACCAATACATTGACAATTTATGTGAGGTGAACAATTGCTGAAAGGGACAAACTATAAAAAGTCATTCATGAAAAAATATATAACTGTAATATTAATAGTTCTATTAGAGAAATTGAACTTGTATCAATCACTTTTACAACAGAGAAAGCTCCTGGCCCAGATGATTTTACCAGGGAATTCTATCAAACATTTAAGGAAGAAATGATACCAGTTCTACACAATTTCTTCTAGAAAAGGGGAAGGGAGAAAATTTCCCAAAATCATTTTATGAAGCCAGAATTACCCTGACACAAATAGAAGACACTACAGATTTAAAAAGGGACAAATATCCCTCATAAACATATTTGCAAAAATTAGCTAATCAAATTCAACAATAAATGAAAAGGAGTATGTCATGAACAGATTATTCCAGGAATGCAAGGTTAATTCAAGATTTAAAAGTTAAATCAATATAAGCTACCATATCGTGAGACAAAATAAAAATAAAATTATTTCTCCCGATGCAGAAAAAACATTTGAAAAAAGTCAATATACATTCATCATTTAAAATTCTAAAAAATCAAGAATTAAAAGGAATTTTCTCAACCTGATAAACTGTATCTACAGACACCTAGTGATAACATTATACTTAATGATTAAAGACTTTATGTATTTCCTCTAAAATCAGCAACAAGGGATAGATGTCCTCTCTCATCAATATTATTCAACATTGTACTGGAGGTCCCGCCTGCACAGTAAGGCAAGAAAAAAAATTAATAAAAGGTATTGAAATTATACCAAAAAGAATAAAAGTGTGTTTATTGACAGACAACATGGATTCCTATTTACAAAATCCCAGAGTCTACACAAAAGCTACTAGAGCTAAAAAATGAGTTTAGCACATTTGTAAGATACAGAATCAATAAGAAAATAATCCATTTTTATATGTAAGTGAGCAATTGGTAATTCAAATTTTTAAAAAATAAAGTGATACGTACAAAATGTATCTCAAATGTGTGTGTGGGTATGTGTGTATTTTTTTTTTTTTTTTAGTTCCCTGAGTACTCAACAACCTTCATTGCTCAGTTTTGTGCCTGGTACAATTCAAGACATAGTCTCTCTGTGATGCTTCCAGGGATCTTGGTCATCTCCTCAAGTTAATTAGACTCTCCTGCTGCAATTCTTGATATATCAGAGGTCTTTTTAAAGTCTAACCGTAATTAAATCCCAGTTCCCCAAATTAAACTTGGGACAAAATCCTTCCTGGTTTTGCTTTTCTTTCTCTCTCTCTCTTTTCATTATTTTCCTCCCTAAAAGTCACATCCTTCAGGTTCAATGCCAGGATAAAAAGGCTATAAGAGAAAAGAGGAAATTGATTTTTAATTCTTTCCTCTCTTCCACTTCAAAGGATCTATGTCTTCCCCTTGCTATCCAAAGATAACACTAACTATTCTATAGTGAGATAGTCTACTAGGCTCTACCCAATTTTTCTGGTGGCACTAAGCCCCATTCCAAATGATGGGATAAAGGGGAATGAGATTCATGGTAAAGGTGAGTGAAAAATACAAGGCTCAAATTTTTCAGAATATACTATTCATTGTTCAAGAAAATGGTATGGTTATAGTCGAGCAGATATTCAAATTATCATTCAAATTGCCTAAAATTCTTTATTGCTCCTTGATTTTAAGTTATATTTAGCAGCAATTTCTCTTACTAGTTTTCAGTTTTTACCCTCAAGAATAATCAAAAATTTCTATCTTTCAAATATACTTATTCTTTATTTTTATAATTAATGAATATATTGTTTTTAAAACTTTTTTACAACTCAAATATTTTTCTTAATTTTTTAGACTTTTTTCTTATTCTCAGCTTCTTTCATATTACTAAAGTCTCATATGGATTAACACCAACTTTATATTTACTGCAATTCAATGATCACACCTCTGTTAAGTCCACATAAATTCTGTCTGCTATTAAACCTGCCAACAAATAGCAGCTTGTTTATCCCAAGATTCCAACCTTTTCATATCTGATTGTAATCATCATTTTCTCAATGTAGTGAGTTTTATTTGGGCATCCTTCTTAAGAGAAGATCAAGATTTTCCATTAGTTAATGTACAACAAATTTAAAATATTTCTTAATTATCACTATGAACATTTTGATATACAGATTCCAATACCTTTCAACATGCTGTAAATTGGGAAAATAAAAATGCTGATAAGATAAACAGTTCCTGGACCAGGATAACTAGCAGCATTAGAGTTTTCCAGAGAAACAAAATCAACAGGATGTGTGTGTGTGTGTGTGTGTGTGTGTGTGTGTGTGTGTGTGTGTATAGAGAGAGAGATTTTAAGGAATTGGCTCATGCGATTATAGAGACACAAGTCCAAAATCTGCAGGGTAAGCCACAAGGATGAAGATTCAGGGATGGGCTGCAGTGCAAGTCTGCTGGTAGAATTTCCTCTTGCTGGGAGGGAGGTCCCTCTTTGTTCTATTCAGGCCTTCAACTGACTGCAGGAGGCCCACCTACATTATGGAGGGTAATTTGCTTTACTCAAAGTCTACCCATTTAAATTCTAATGCCAACCAAAAAACACCTTTACAACAACCTTCAGAATAATGTTTGGCCAAATATCTGGGCACCATGGCCCAGTCAAGCTGACAGATAAGACTAACCATCACACTTACGCTCCTCTGAAATTCTTTTCACTTTAAATAGAAACTACAGAGATTTTGTAAATATTACAATCGTATGATCTACATGTCTTTTGCTGTTCAAATAATGGAATATATAAGACATAACCCATTAGTTCAATTTTACAACCTTAAAATGACAAAGTCCCACGTTGCAGAGAGTATGAAGATGCCTTTCAAATACCATTTATATGTGCTAGACTGAAATCTACACTGGGCATGCAGGTAATAGGTAATGTCACAGATGAGTAATTACAGAGAATTACTCTTCTCCCTTTCCTTTCTTTTTTCATGCAATCCCCCAAACATAAACGTCTACTGTTTGAAAGTTACTGCGATGGAAGCTGCAGTCAGAGTTATTGCAGTAGGAAATGTACACCATAGAATCTACATTATGATGCCATTTTAGAAACTATTGCTACTTTATATTTATTTAATAACTACCAGGATTCAGCCTAGGTAAAAGTACAATGATTAATGTGATTTGAGCAATCACCACGATAATCAGCGGGAATGATCTGGGATAAAACCGTGTTTAAGAAGTTAAAAAAAATTAATACTGCTGTTTCAATATGTATTTCTTATATGTCACCATGTATGCCAACTTCCCAGATGATTTTTTTTTTAAATCACCAAGTTTTAAGGTTGATATCAGTGCATTTCAGTGGTTTTCAAACTGATTTCTGTCACACTGTCAGTTCTATGTTCCAGGAAACTATTTAATCCTGGATGATCCACTAGGTTGATCACTCTAGAATCGGCGACTGATTAGATAATGACTCTCAATGTTGGGGGAGATTCATGAGGGAGTAGTGGGGAGAACTTGGAGGTGTAGGACCCAAGCTTTAGGTTTCATAACTTTTAAATAAAGGAAAGATTTGGCAAAGCCTTTCCTTAACATTTTATCATGTAAGATTGTAAAAATAAATGTCTACACTAATGTTATCACCATCAGCTAAGAAATTAGTTTAAGATTTAAATATAGCAAAATATGATGTCAGATTAAAACATAATTTTTGAAATTATAAACACTGTATTTTCTCATTTTATTGCAGGTGGCTAAAAAATTCCCCCAGTGGCATATCGACCTGTGTTGCTGAATCCTGCTGTATGTAATGAGCTCTATCTGTCTTCCTTTCCATCAGATGAGTCAGCCTCTTCCTCTCAGGGATATATGCCACTTTTTGGATAAAGCAGGTAACTTTTCTATAATTCCAGAAAATGAGAAACATTTGGGTTAGTGATCCTTAATACTTGGGGGAAGAGAGGGCATGTGACAGTAATACTTTGAGGCTTCTTCAAAGTTTGGAATGAGTATGATAATCCAAGAGACTTTATTCGCCCTGAAAAAAATACACATATGTACATATATACAAACAATTGCCTATAATTTTAGGGACTTCACAGATCCTCTGGAGCCCAGGGACCCTGGGATCAACAGTCCTGTTCAAACATAGCTGACAAATGTTTAATTATCTTCTAGTCAAATACATTGAAATGATTTCCCTGGGCCTCACAACGGTAGTGATGAAAAACACATGTGTTCTCTGAGGTCTCCACTGACACATATCCCTGAGATCTGCCACATCAAACATGCCAACTAGGTTAAGCTCATAATACCACAGCATAAGACACAGTGAATGAGGCGACTGCCCTGGATAAATTTTGTCACAGAGTGGCATTACAGTGGAGAGACTTTAAAACATTTAAATTTAAAATAAATATTAGTTTTAGGCATACAGTGGCTTTACACATGGGTTAACAGAGCTTTGCTTTTAGTAAAAAAGATTCTGGTAGGTATTTGCTATTTAAATCTTCTCAGGTAATTAGTCCCTATGGTGCCTTCCATTTCAGACTCCAGCTGTTCATGCTAATGAGATGTTACCTGGTGTCAGGAATTCCCATCTTCCAGCAGTAAGTGGTTAACCAGTAATGGGGCGCTGGAGAAGTTACGCACATACAGGGAGGTGATGAACAACTTAAACTCCATTATCACCACTTTTATCCATCAAAAAAGAAAAGAGAAAAAGCAAATGAGATCTGTAGTATTAGTAGTGAGTCTCTCATTGATGAAAAATATTTCATAAACAGAAGCAAGAGAGGGAAAACATTAACATTTCAGCCATAATCAGAGAAAAGTTACTTCTTTAGATGAGCAAACTGATTTTTGAAAACATTATACTCACAAAAATGATTAAATGTTTATACAACATCATGTCTTATCCTTCATTTTTATGTGAACATTTCTATTTGGCCAATGTAAAGAGCTGTAGAAGGCAAGTTTGAGTTCCACATTTAGTGTACTGTTTCTTCACAACGTTGTTTTTTGCCTGACTTGGTCTAGAAGTAAGAGTGTCACAACTAGACAAATTAATGATCTGTGGCTGGCTTGGTGGCTCATGCCTGTAATCCTAGCACTTTGGGAGGATGAGGCTGGAGGGTTGCTTGAGACCCAGAATTTGAGGCCAGCCTGAGCAAGAGTGAGACTGCATCTCTACAGAAAATTTTTAAAAAATTACCTGGGCACAGTGGCACACACCTGTGTTGGGAGACTGAGACAACAGAATGGCTGGAGCCCAGGAGTTTGAGGTTGCTGTGAGCTATGATGACATCACTGCACTCTAGCCCAGGCAAAAGAAAGGATAAAGCCCTGTCTTAAAAAAAAAACAAGAAAAAAGAAAAGAAAAAGAAACTGATCATCTATATATAAAGTCTTGAATTTGATATTTAATTTAAAATACAAAGATGATACACTGTCACAAAGGCATATTTAGTAAGTTCCAAATAGACATGTTGCAGAGCACATTCTCATCAAAATGTAATAAGAGCAGAAGTAAAGTTCAAATTAAAGATATGTGAAAAAAATCAAACATCAGCATGCTAAAATAATTAGTAGATAAATTGGTAAATCAAATTAAAAATACAAAATGAACGTTTGAAATAAAAGTGCCTTAAATTTAGATATAGTGAGTTATACTTTTATTATTAAAGAGAACTTTTATAATTAAATAAGAAAATTTTTGTTACAGAGGAGAAAGAAAGATTGTGTTAAAGTTCTTAAGTAAATCTTAGGTCTAAGATTTTTTATATTGTAACTATTCAGAGATTTTCATTCTCTTTATAGGAATTTCTTCATGAGCTATTTGGTATAGTTTCATGATTCATGATCAAATAGAACTAATCTTGAAGCGCTCTTTTACAGACATTTGGTTTGAGCTCAGTCATATAAAGAGGGAGAATTCTTTACTCCTGCCCATACACCAAGGTAAAAAACTGAGCAAACCAAAAATAATGGACTTTTAAAAGATTCTCCAGGTAACTGAAGTCACAGGACAAACTATGTTCCAGAAATCTGGAGAGACAGGCAAATAAAGACAATCAGCCATGATCAGTTTACCTGGAGCAGAAGTTAGCTGAAGCCAGTAGCTGGAGCCAGTAACTGGTAGGAACACTTAATTTTGGTAATTTTGATAATTTTTGCAGGCTGAATGTACACTAGCTTGACAGGTAAAACTTTCTAGGGGTCCAGTCTTAGTGGGATCCCCAAATTTTCATAGATTCTAACAACTCTACCAGGTGCTTACTGTGAAAATTGGAGAAACATACCCTCTGACAACTACATCTACAGCCAATATTCAACACAGTCCAGCACCTAGCCAGATTAACACAAAACCTCACATTAAAAGCCTGATTACCTGAGTTTCTATTGCCTGATACAATATTGACATAGGAAAGTGATTCCCAATGCTGGGATCCGATTCCAAGTGGATCTTTGGCTTCACACAAGAAAGAATTCAAGAGCGAGGTGATGGAGTAAAGTGAAAGCAAATTTTATTCAGAGAATACAAGAGAGCAACCCCACAGACAGAGTAGAGGCTAGCTTTCCCTGCTGAGGAGAACAGCCCCTTTGGTTTCCTCAATTTTTTAATTTAAGCACTGGCTTGATCATGGATTTTCTGGGAGAGGGATGGCAATTTCCTAAAACTGGAAACTCTTCCTTTTCTTTACTTCAGAAGGTCCCTCCCAGAATTGTCATGGTGTCAGTAGGAATTACTATATTATAATTAAGGCATAATGAGGTGAATGGTCAAGAATCAGCCAATTCCTTTGCTATCTTGGTTTCAACTGGTCTTGTTCTGTCATCACATTCTGTTTTTCATCAAGGTGGGTAGGGCTTTTTGACTCTGTGTTAAGCAGTGCCTGTCTGTTCTCTATCTCAATATGTCCAGCTTTCCACAACTACAATAAAATATAAGGCATGTTAAAAGACAAGAAAAAACATAGTCTGAAGAGACAAAGCTAGCATCAGAACCAGACTCAAATATGAAATTAATTTTAGAATAATCAGATAACAAATTTTAAATTACTATGATTAATAAATGCCAATGGGAAAAGTAGGCAATACACAGTAATGTGAGAGATGAAAACTTTAAGCGAGAATCAAAAATAAATGCTAAAAATAAAAAATCCTTTAACAGAAATTAAGGATGACTTCGATCCATACCTTAGCAGGCTGAATATGGCCAAGGAAACTATCAGTGAACCTAAGGACATGTTAATAGAAAATTTCCAACCTGTAAAGCAAAGAAATAAAAGACATATATTTTTTCAAAAAAAGGAAGAGAATATCTAAGAACTGTGAAACAATTATAAAGGCATAACAGACATGTAATGAAAATGCTAAAAAGAAAGTAAAAATAAGTAGAATAAATCTTTGAAATAGTGATTGTTAAATGTTTTCAAAGTAGTGGTTCAACGTTCAGTATCAATTAATGTAACCCTGTTGATAACAGGCTAATGAAGAAAATCATATAATCACATTGATAGGTGCAGAAAAAACATTTGATAAAATCTAACACGTTTATGACAAAAAGTCTCAGCAAACTCAGAACAGAGGTAATATTCTCTGCTTGAAATAGAATATCTACAACAATCCTTCAACTAACATTGTATTTAAGATGAGAAACTTGATGCTTTCCTCTAAGATCAGGAACAAAGCAAGAATGTCCCCTCTTAATACTCTTAACCAACATTGTACTAGAAGTCCTAGCTAGAACAGTAAGACAAGAGAAGGAAATTAAGGTATAAAGATCAGAAAAGAAGAAATAAACTGTTTTTGTACATAGCATAATTATCTATGTATAAAATCCCAAAGAATCAACAACAATGACAACAACAACAAAAAATTCCTGGACCTAATAAATTATTATAGTAAGTTGGCAGAGTACAAATTTAATATACAAAAGTCAATTGCTTTCCTATATACAAGCAACGAATAATTAAAATTTGAAATTACAAACCTAACACCGCCATGTTAGTCTTCTTGAGATGCCATAACAAAATACACAAACTGGGTGGTTTAAACAAAAGAAACTTATTTTCTTATAGTACTAGAGGGTAGAAATTCAAAATCAAGGTGCTGTGGGTTTGATTTCTCCTACAGTCTCTCTTCTTCAGCTTACAGATGGATGCCTTCTCACTATGTTTTCACATAGCCTTTTCTCTGTGTGAACATACTCCTATATCTCTTCCTGTTTTTATAAGGACATGATTCCTACTGGATTAGGGCTCCATCCTTACATCCTCATTTAACCTTATTACCTCCTTAAGTTCCTATATTTGAATATAATCACATTGAGGGTTAGAACTTCAACCTATGACTTTAGGAAGATACATTTCAGTTCTCAATGATCACAATAGCACAATAAAAATGAAATATTTATGTATATACCTAAAATACATGAAAGATCTATAGAAGGAAATTACAAAACCCTGTTGAAAGAAATAAAAGATGATATAAATAAATGCAGAAATGTTTATGGGCAGGAAGATCCAATATTGTTAAGATGTAGACTAGATCTAAAGATTCAATCCAATCACAGTCAAAATCTCAGCAAGCTATTTTGTGGATATTGAAAAATCAATTTTAAACTAATATGGAAAGTAAAAGACCTCAAATAGCCAGCACAATACTGAAGAACAATAGAGCTGGTGGACTGACAATGCCTAACTTTGAGAACCACTATAAATCTGCAGTAATCAAGACAGTGTATTACTGGTGAAAAAAATAGATAAATAAATTAACCAAACAGAATAGAAAACCCAGAAAGAAATTCATGCAAATATAATTAACTGATCTTTGATAAAGATCAGGCCATTTAAAAAATTGTCTTTATAACAAATGGTGCTAGAACAACTGGACATCCACATACAAAAAAAAATAGTCTAGGCACAGACCTTTTATTTACATATAAATTGAGCACAGGAATATAATACAGAGAGTTCCTATGTACATTCCTTTCCTAGTACGCAATTTCTCTTATTATTAACATCTTGCATTAGTGTGGTATATTTGTTACAATAAATGAACCAATACTGATGCGTTATCATTAACTAAAGTCCATAGCTTACATTAAGTTTTATTCCTTGTCTTTATAATTCTATGGATATTGACAAATGCATAATATCACATAACCACCATTAAAGTATTTACAAAATAGTTTCACTGCTCTAAAAAATTTCCTAATAATTCATCTATTCATCCATTCCCTCCTTCCTCTGAACCACTAATAGCCACCGATCTTTTTACTTTCTCTATAGTCTTGCCTTTTCCATAATGTCATATATATATATATATATATAAAGTCATATATAGCATGTATCCTTTTCATACGGGCTTTTTCACATAGCAATATGCATTTTAGTTCCTTGTTGTAATTTTATGGCTTGATAGCTCATTTTTTTTTTTTAACATCGAATAACACTCCAATATAAGGATATACCACAATTAAATATTCTCCCTCTCTATGTCTCTCTTTCTCTCTTTACTGTTTATTGAGCTGTGGTCTTAGACAAATTACCTAACTGCTTAACCTCAGTTTATTCATTCATAAAATGATACATTAAAATATATCTTATAGTTCTTCATTATGAAGATTAACTTAAGAAGTAAGAATGTTAAACATGTCAATGTTTTATAAAATTACTGAACCTTAGTTAATGTCAGCTTACTTCATACAACATGCCCATATCATTATTTTACAGGCCTAACTCTATCAAGGAGGATTTGTTTCAATTGAGATTTGTCAAAAATAAAAAACAAAACCCTCAGTTTCAGAAGGTATAAACAATAAAGAAGATTATTATCTAATACAACAGGGGTTGCATGGTTAAGGAGTAGTACCTGAAAAAAAATGAGTTGGGTAGACATCTAAGAAGTGTCCTATAATAATTTTTGTTTTATCCAATATTTTGGCACTATATAATTTTTTTCAAAACCAGCTGAATAATGAATATACGTTTGCCCCTTCCTTGACAACTTTGTGGAGTCACAATGTCTATAATGCTCTTTATTTTAATCTCTTCACCTATTTTTGCCTCCAGGGAAAGATCAGTGTTTTTGTTGACACATGGTTGTACCTGATTTTCAATCGTATTATATCTTGCAGTATCTCAGTTGGGGGTGCCCAAGATTTATAGCAAAGTCAGAAAACTATTATTAAATCCATTATAGTCTCCTAAGAGCATCCTGAGACTAAAGCTAAAAAGAGTAAAACCTATATTGCTTTCTTATAAACATTTCTTTTCCTAAATCATTATGACCAATGCTGTTATTCTCCTCATTCACAATATATTTTTATGCCCAGACTAACTGACAGAATAAGAAATTGCTTCAGGTTAAAGTTAATACATTAAGATTTTGTAAAACTTACATTTCAGATAAACTGAACCACTGTTAAATTCTATACTTCCAATTTGTAAATTGTAAACTGATTTTCAACAGTGAATTACTTAATACTTACTATGTACAAGTAATCAGTATATATAAAGCATCTAACATCTCTTATCTTTTGAGTCAGGAGGGTACCAGAACATAATATGTATTATATACCATTTACCATTCCAGATATATGTTCTCTTTTAAGAGACTTGGGCCAATTATTTTAACGGAAGTACTATTTTAAAAATTATAACTTCTTATTAATTGTTTCAGAACCAGGACACACAGTGATGGGTGGAGATCTACTTTAGATCAAATGATGTAATTCCCTTGCAAAATATAGTCGTTCATTTAATTAGGGATCATTTAATTTAGCTTCCTGTTCATAATGGGAGAAATCCCTAAATCACAGAGAGGCTGCTTTGTTAAAGAACATGTTTCTAGTTATTACAATATGTAGAATATAAAAATTATGTTCCTGACTCACTCCCAGCTTAGTTTTTTATTCTTTATCTCTACAAGAGAATAGTTTACCATCTCACTAAATGAATAAAGAAAACATGTTATTTTGTGGTAAGTAGCTTGTAAAAGAATTTTCGAAATATCTAAACATTGTTATTAACTGGGAAAATTCTAATTTACAAGGCTTTGGTCTTTTGTCTCACCATTTCTCACATACTATTTTCTCTGTGTCTATTTTTCTCTGTTGTAATTATCTTTGTTGTAATTTTGAAAATAAGGGCTTCCCAATACGTTTCAACAGCACAGATTGGATAAGAGGATCACAACTTGTTCTGGTACATGTTTATAGTCTTCTGTATTGTAAGGGACACCAGGGTCTTTTTTATCCATATGAGTCAATGCCTTTGCTGGGGCCCCCTTTGGAATTATTATGCCTGTCATCTATAAACATAAACCTGTAATCCAAGAGAAAGATACATTAAACAGACAAAATTATTTTTGTAATTTTTTACTGTTGTGATTAAACAATGTATTCAAGACATAAATAATTTTTGTTCAGTTATTTTAAGGTTAGTATTTTATTTGATTGGACTTTATTCATGGAAAAGAAACTGAAGATTATTAGAGACAGTAACTAAAGTAAAAGATAAGAATGATGTAAACCAACAATAAGTGATATAAATAATTTTACATGAAATCCTTTCAAATCAAAAGCTATCAAGGGTCTGAGATTTACCTTGTTCAAAAGATAACAAGCAAACATACCCAGTTTCACGAATTCGGGTAGAAGCATGAGACTTAGATTAATGACCAAGGGCAATACTTTTATTTCTCACGGCAATATCAACATTTTTGTTCAGGTTCTCTGAGACCCAGTTCTGACAAGGTAATGTGAAAAAGGCCCAGGTAACAGCTACACATAGTCAGCTGCATTAGAGAAGATAAATGCTGATCTTAGGACACCTGATAATTTTAATAATGGATAGTAAGCATGCCCTGCCTTTGCTCCAGAAGGAGAAACCATCACTCTCTCCCAAAGCTGTTCACTTTTCAAACATCCTTGAAAAGTAATTTATAACAAAAACTCTTCAGTGCCTCACTTAGAAGGGATGCCGAAATGGGAAAGCCACATGGACAATTGTCTCTCAACACCTTTTACCTTATAAAAATATTTTCCTGGGATCTCCTTCTAAAGTAGAATAATTATTGGAAACTTTCGAAGATGGAGAGAAGGAAAACAAAATAAACCTGATTTGAAAAAAGAATATTGTTAAATGATTCTAATGAATTAGGAAAGATAAACTATAAAAGAATAGTAGAAAATAAAGTCAATACAGCAGATACTGGAATTTCTTCTACTCTTTATGAGTACCCCTCCCCCAGCTTCTCTGTGATTTTACATCTAAAGACCTGCACCAGCAACTCTTTTTAGACAACTTCCCTTGTGATACTGGTGACACTTTGCCTATACTTGCACAGTGTTGAAAGGGGCTGGGAGTTTGTTTCCTGAAGGCTGTTCTTAGTCAATGATTGATTGATGCTTCAAATGAAATCTCACTATGCTTCTAATCAAGACAACATTCAAGTGGAACTTACATTGCCAAGTTTTCCTGAGGGATCAGGTGACATTTTCCCTCCTGAGAATTTTCTGGAAATAACATTCTTTTGACCTCTTCCATTCGCTTTTCTGTTTTCCTATTGTCTTCCTAGTTTGTTCTGGAAGCTGTTTTTTAAAAAATCATTTTCATATAAATTTCTGTCTCTGATTCTGCTTCCAAAGACAGGCCATAAAGTTGTATGAAAGGATCACTAACCCTTGTGAGTGCTTACTCTATGCCAGCAGTGTGTAAGAATTTTATATCATCGTTAAAACAATACTATAAGTATTATTATCATTCCTCTTTATTTATGAGAAGAGGAGGTTCAGAGAGGTTTAATTAACTTGTTTAAGTCCCATAGCTAGTAAGTGACTGTTTTAGTCTGTTCAGGCTGCCATAACAAAATACTATAAGCTTAAGAACAGAAATTTATTTTATCACCATTCTGGAGTCCAGAAGTCAAGATCAGGGTGCCAGCATTGTCAGGTTCTGGCGAGGGCTCTCTGTCTGGCTTACAGATGGTCACCTTAACTCTACCCTCAAATGGCATGGAAAAGGAGATTCTGTCTCTCCCTCTCTCTCTCTCTGTCTTTCCCTCTCTCTCTCTCTTCTTATCAGACCATTAATTCCATCATAAAGACTCTACTTTCTTGACCCAATCTAAATTACCTCCCAAGTGCCTCAGCTCCAAATACCATCATACTGAGGCTTACAGTTTCAACATATGATTTGGTGGGGCACAAACATTCAGTACATAGCAGTGGTAGAGCTCAGTTCTAGCGCTATCTTCTTCCAAAGAATGTGCTCTTAGAGATGAATTTCTCTTTATTTGCCCCTACAGTGTTTACAAAATTTAGTTCAACTTCTGGGCTTCTGAACTGCACTTTGTACTAAGGGAGCAGCTCTGAAAAATATTTTTATTTTATTTTCAGTATAGATACGTTTTAATTGGTGGTACATAAACAGATCCTAAAATGTTAGATTACTTAGCCTGTGATATTTGAGAGCCTCTACTAAGGTTCCTGGTTTTCCTGCATCTGCTGCAATAGATGTACCTCCAGTAAGTAAAGGGCACCGAGAAGAGCCACTCTGAAGTGTCCACGAACACAGTCTTTGCAAGGGAAAGCATATGTTTCCAGAAGCAAGGCAGAGAGACTCAGTCCATATATGAACTCTGAGACATAAATCATCTAGAATGATAATTTGCTAATTTTTGATTCACTAGCTGATTGACACAGAAGCAGATTTCTTGATATAATAACTGCATCATCAGCAACTAGCTGAAATGACTTTATTAATGCTTGAATAAATGAGTCTAGTAGCTTTCTTTCTACTCTGAACAAGAACTTGACTATTTTATTATAGTATCTTTGAGAATGAAAAAGGAATAGGAAACCTCCAGTCTTGCATGGATGCAACCATTCCACTAAGAATGAAAAAGTTCAAAATGCTTGGGTACATGCCACATCTAATCCAATTTATTTAAAATTAATATCTTTTTTAATTGAATATAATTAAAAGACTCTATAAAGTATAAAATGTCTTAAGTTATATTCCACTAATTAAGAAAACTCAAAACAGCAATAAGGACACAGGAGAACAAAGAAATCTTTTCTGTTTTCTAAGAAATAATACATAAAATTAATACTGCCATAGAAATTTGTCTTACTATTTTGATTAGTCAATAAAATAGTAAAAGGAAAATGAAATTAAGTTATTAAATGTAGTGGGCTACATGATATAAAATTGAAAATGAAAAACAGTTTTAACTTTATGGATCATTGATAAAAGTGTGACTGATTTTAATCTAATACGTTTCTCAATTGAAGCATGTTAAATGATACGGGATATGGAATACTTGATTCTCATTCTCATAATATGACAGCAAGTAAAACATACTCAATACATTGAAATTTGTGTACACTGTGAATTGTAAAAGAGCATATATCTTATATAAAGTTAAAATATGGGTCTTTAAAATAATCTTTAGATTTCCTTTTGCCTATTTCCAGTATTGTTCAACTAATGCCTTTTGGATATATAAATACTTACAGTCATTTTTCACATTTTATAGTATTAGTCTTATTCAAGTTTTCTTATATAATAATGTTTCCTCACATTTAACTATAACCTAAAAGGAAAAATGAATAATTATACTACAGAAAAATATTTAATAAGTTATATTTGTTTTACTAGAAAATTTCCCCAAAAATAACTTCAACTGAATAATGTCAATGAACAGAATAAAACTGCTCTACAGAATTTGAGTCCAAAAATAGAGGCTAGATTGTTGGTTACCAGAGGCTGGGGAAGGGAAGAAAGGAGGAGTACAGTTAATGAAAAAGTAATATAAATGTATTCATTACCACTGATCTGTACACTTAAAAATGGTAAAGATAGTAAATAACATATGTATATATTATCTCAATTAAAAAAAAGAATTTGAGTCCAGAAAATACTCTAAACATACATACAAATCTCTAAATTAATATATAAAGAATCTAAGTTGTACATAAATTAATTGACATAGTTTTATACCTAATAAAATCTTCATATACACACAATAGACTTGGATATCATTATAAAATTTTAAACTATTTTTGTAGTTTTTACAACCATAATTCCATTTCTTTCTGCCTTTTAGAAGGTATTCTAAAAAGCTTTACATATTTTCTTGCCCACGATTATCTTTTAAACTCAATGCAGTATGGATTCTGGGCCTACCATTCTATTGAAACTACTGTATCAAGCTCATCAGCAAAAGGCTTAAGTCATGAAATGAAAAATGAGTTATTCTTGTTCAGTTAACCATCTGACACTATTGGCAACTCTTAACATACTCTTTTATTTACAACTATCTCTTGCCATTATTTCCATGGTACTGTAATTTACTAGTTTAAACTCTAGCTCTATTAAAACTTCTTTTCTGTGTCCTCTGTAGTTTGTTCCTCTTCCCAAGCTTAAATGTTAGGTGGCATTCCCAGGATCCATTTCTCTCTTTAATCTACATGTTCTTTCAAGGAGTTATCTCAAACCTGTGAGATTTTAATTAAAATGAATAGGGTAACAATTTCAAAATTAATTTTTTAGTATATATCCCTTGAACTTTAGGACAATGTAATGAATTATTTTTTAAATAATCTGAATTTATATCTTTTCACAGTGATAGAACTCTTAATTTTCTATAGAATCAATTCCCAAGGCATATTGTGTAGGTGTTAGGACATTCAGTAGGATGCCATTACACTTACCTTCACTACTGTTGATAATTTACTTACCAAGATTCAGATTTGTTTGTTCTCATGAACTTTGTTGATGTTGCATTTATTACTATAATTACACAGCTTCATTCAGTGTTAAGTGAAATTATCAACATAAGATGAGTTTATTTCTATAACATGATTTAGAAATTCCAAATTAAGTTGGTTACTAAATAAATTATGTCAACTATGGCATGAGTATGGCCACATAATAAGACTAGAGTAAAATAAATAAAACATTAAATTAAAACATTATTTCGATTTGTTTAGAAGTGTATTTAAGTCCTCAGTAAACTTTAAATATATAAATTTGAAGTCATAGATGATTTATTTTGAGTGTGGATTATGTGAGAAAAAATGACCAATAACTTCAAAGGGTAAACACAAATTCAAAGCAAGGGCCTTGGAACTATAGCACAATATTGGTGAATTTAATATACAATAAGATAATGTGAATTAGAATGTGATGCTTAGACTGTGCATTAATGTGTGTTTCTCCACTTTAATCAAATGACTGACAACAAACTCATTTTTATTGTTTCAGATAAGAGAATTTCTACTACATATTGAATTACTTATAAGACTGCTTTACTTAGATATATTCTAAGTACTTCAAAATATTTTCTTTTAATTATCTTTTTTATTTTGAAATTATTATAGATTTACATGTAGTTGTAAGAAATAATACAGAGATATCTTATATACCCTTTGCCCAGTTTCCTGCAGTGGTCAAATCTTGCAGGGCTGTAGTACCTGAACATATTATCTTCCATTTCCCTAAAAGTGTTCCAACTTTTGCAGATTGTCTTCCATGCCTATCTTCTTCTATTCTTCCATTATTTCACATGACCACATCAACCTAATTGATCAATAAAAAACCTAAATTTCATTTTTAAATCCTCTCTTGCCCTCTTCCAAAACTTTCCCTATAAAATCAACTCCTAAGCAGTTCTAGATTGTCTAACTTTAAATTTATATAACTAACACTATTTCAATTTGCTAGCTACAGCTTGAAACTTCTTTTATTTTTCTAGCCTCCTCAACATCCACTAACAAATGCATCTATACTAATCCACTCTTTCTTGTATAATTCTAGTGATATTTCTAATCTGCTACGGTGATATGGCTATTGATCTCACTATTTAAAAACTTTTAATGATTATCCTCTTAAGTATAAAGTCCTTAATGAGCATTCTGCCTTTGTATTATTTATAGCTCAGCCTCATCTATCAAAATTTCTCCATTACTCTTAATGTGTCATATCCTCTTTCATAACATATTATGTTTATTGAATTCAATATATTACTCAGCCCATCTTATACAAATTGCCTATCTATTTTTCTATTTCCTCCTGTAGACTCAAAAATCCTTGTCAATAGACTGTTGTCTCTCCAGAGCCTAGTGGAATGCCTGGCACGTATTAAACATAAATTATCGTAAGAGATGTTTGTCTAAATAAGGCATTTAACTGAAGAGGTGCCTCAAAAATGAGAATAGCGTATTTATGGCCAGAAATTATATTATTAGGCATAAGTAGTTTATCATCTTCCCCTTATCACTGATCAAAACTGAGGACAAGTGACCTTGACTAAAAAATTATTCAATAATTTACTACAATACTTATTATGGCATTTTCCTTGAATAAATATGTTTGCCTCTTTTATTTTGGAAGATCTAGGGAAACTAAGAATTATTGATGATATAGAAAAGGAAGGTATCTTACAATTTTCTAAGAAATTAGGAATTTTTTTTCCATAGTATACTATAATGTGCTTGACAATTTCTTGACTGACTATGGAGAGACAGAGAGTAGCATCCAATTAGGGGAACAATGTCCAGGAATTCTTCGTAGCAACCATCAGGCAAAACTTGGGAGGTATGTGTGCGTGTGTGTGTGAGTGTGCGTGTGTGTGTGTGCTTGTGTTCCACAATGTATGTCTAGAAAGGAAACTCATCCAGGACTTCCTGAAGACCAGAAATACAATGCCTCTAGCTCTGGACTTTTGTGATAATAGGAGTGATAATGACCAGTGGAGAGTAGACTGCCAGGGCCCTCCCTGTGTGCTAGTCCTCACCGAATGATTCGGACTTCAGAAAATCTATTATTTGCTGAAGCAGGAGTAGCAGTCAATGTCTCTCAAAATAGGGTGAAGATCTGAAGGTACTTTAAGAGAGGTGCAGTATGCCTGAGGGCAAGGGCACCAGGTTAGGAACTAAAACTTTGTGAATGGCTGAGTTTATTACCAGGGAAAGTCATACTGAGTGCCTGATTTTAACATTTACACTCCCACTTTCTAATCCCTCTTCCTCCCTCAAAAATGTCCCAACCCTTCAATTAGGAAAGTCACACCCACGTTCTTCTCAGAAGGCATTACGGGACAGTGTGATGCAGGAGCAGTGTGGCCTGTTTTACTCAACCTCTTGACTGTGACTGCAGAGTGAGGGAGTCGCATTGTCAAGGGGACAATGTCCAGGAATTGCCGGCAATACAATGAGCTCTGGGTCCTGGGACGGAAGAGAGAAAGCATTTAGGACTGCGAAGCAGCTTAAACATAACAACTCATCAGATAAAATATATATATTTTTAAATCCACTTTCTGTCCCTAAGCTCAGAACTCATAGTTCATAGATGGATTCAATTTTAAATTTGTGTATCGAAACACTGTAATGTATTATTTTTCAAGTACAGAGCTTTATTTTTAACCTCCATCTAAAACTCTATATTCATGGCCAAATTTTTAACATCTCTACTGTTAGTAAACTTCCAGTCAAGTCAAAATTGAAAACCACTTCTTAACATAGACATGGCTCTAATGACTTGACTTTGTAACTACAGTGAGCTTTACAGCTACCTCTCACTGTACCTACATTTATTCATATACAGATGCATTTCTGTAAAGTCCTTTCCAAGCTTATATGTTTAAATGAAGATTATATATAAGGAAGAATAATAGTATATCATATAAATACTGGAGAAACACTCTGATTCTTAATTTTATAAATAAATCTTTATTTAGTAATTGAAAAAGATACTGTCAAAAGAGTGTCATATATTATCACAGCAGATTGAAAAGTACATATTACTATAAAATATGATTATAATTGCTAATATTTAAAGTGTATTTAAAATATTACATTATGTTTCACACTACCTAAGAAATGGGAAGGGCTCACAAAGCTCACGGTCTGGAAATTTGCGTTGCACGATAGAAAATAAGTTTTCTCATCTTAGTGGAATATATTAATATTTCTATCACTCTTTTTGTTTTAGTATAACTGTTCTGGGAGTGGAAAGCCATTTAATAAAACCTGTAATCTGTTTGAGGCTTATCATTTTAATGTGAAGATTGATTTTCTGCCAACTCACCCAAACTGAAGTAATAGCCACTTGCACGATTATTAGATTAAAAAAATAAGTTGAATATGGCAAGAAGATCAGTTGAAACTCAAAGCATTAAATTGATGCTTACTTGTTTTCAAAAATGGATAGTAAACTTAATATAGGCTTCCAAATTAAGGCAGCTTAAATGTTGGATTTTTAAAACTCACTTTCCTTGAGTTTAAAATGATACAACTAGAGTAGGCTCAGACCAGAGAGATGATGGGAATTTGTTAAAAAGTGGGGTAATGTAGAATGTAAATCAATAAGCATTTAGGACTGACACAATTCACTCAGTTACAGGGGTCGGCTTCAGCAAGTAGAAGTAGGAGGATCAAGGCACAGTGTCTAGGTAACAGGTTAGGCAATAGCCAGCAGTTGGATCAACTGGAGCAATACAGTAAGAGCAAACCCCAGGCAGCAGGTACATTCTGGAAAACACAATATAATGCCAACTGGAGCCAGGAAGGAACACAAAGTGAAGTCTTGTTCTAGAGGGGAATGTGGACTCAGCAGAGTAACGAGGGAGCTTAGGTAATGAAAGGGTTTTCCAGATAGGAGCCCAGTCATTGAATTAAGCCAATCAAGCAAGGGAAAAATGATTATTTTATACATGATCATTCAAATCTTGCCTCTAGTTAACTGAATCGTAGTTTTTTACAAGATCAGATAAAAATTCAGGTCTGAGTAGAGTTGCTGGTTATGGAATTAAATACAGAAGAGAATGGGAGAACATATTTGGAGAAGCCTAAGGGGTTAACATGAGGCCTGTAATTAAAACTCCTTTACTTAATATGTGGCAGTTCCCTAAGAACTTATGTTTTCTGCCTGTATCATGGATAACAATATTGAAGAATGAAATAAAATTAATATTCAATGAAGTAATTGGTTTTAAAGATAATCAATACAAACTAGATATGGAAGGTAATAATAATAAACAAATATCCTTAGCTCAACTGAAATGTAGTAAGTTGTATTTTTTAAAAATCTAAGATATATACTATTCTAAATACTGTGGAGGTAATAAAGACATAGAAAATCATACCCCATGAAAAATGTTAAGAAGTATTTTATAAAAAATTAAAATGCAGCAGTGAAAACCAGAATTCTAAAAAAGGAGAATATCACATAAATACATAAACACATAGATTAAAAATAATTATTAGCACAAAAACCTATAATCAATAAAAATAATGAGATTATTTAAAAATAAGAATTTATGAGATTAAAAAAAAAAAGAAAAACTAGTTACATTCTTAGTTTTCTACCAGGAACTTCCAGGCCAAAGTAGATTCCATAGCTCACATTCTCAGGGGTTGAAAGCTCAAGGCAGGTGCTAGTCCACAAAATGTCTATACAAATAAGTAAAAGACTCTTGCTTAGGACATCTGGCTTAGTGAGATTGTGCCTTTGTGCAAAGAAAGAGTGGTCTCTTCCTCTGTACCAATGCAGCCCATCCTCTGTAGGGGAAGCAGGATACAGTACACAAGGCTGGAAGACGGTGGCCTGATTTTCAGTTGCAATCAACACTTCAGAACAAACTGCACAGTTTTTTACTACTGCCACTAAAACAGGACTTTGGGTCTCAACTCATGATGTAAGTAAGCCTTAAGTCTTTATCCAATTTTATTTATCAGAAAAGGTAAACAACTTATTGGAAAGCTCCCAAGGGCAATTTTCTCTCCCAAGGACAAACAGGTGACAGTGACTTACCTAGGCAAATAAGTAGAGAAAAAAATACAGTAGACAAAAGAATGAGGAATGGAGAACACAGGATAGTGGGAAAATGCACTGATGGATACAATAAATTCAATCTATTTTAATTGATTAACAATGAAATATTAAACTTTAGCTGGCTAAATATAAGAATTAGAGTGTTTGCTTTCCTTACTAGACTCAAGCATCTGAATAGCAAGTTGTTCTATCCATGTCTTTAGCCCTAAAAGCCAGTTTAGTATCTGATATAATAAGTTATATTTGGTGACAAGTATTAATAGATGGAAAGATGACAAATGGATGATAAATTAGATAATAAACAAATAAATGATGGATATGTAGGTAGATTAGATAGATAAATAGATAGAGTGAGATCTATACAGTGAAGTCTGTGCCTTCCTTCTGGGGCAGGAGAAAGGGTTCACGTTATGCTTTGATTTTGGGTAACAGAGATTAAGTGATCCATAATTTTATTAAAAAAGAAGTTCTACATGTTCAAAAATGTTTTGAAGCCCTATATTTTTGGAAAATTATGTTTTTATTTAGGCTGATTTAGAACCAATTTGGAATAAAACTAGATAAAAGTTCTGGAATTCCAATATATTCTTTATAGATTTTTAATTATATTTTTACCAACTCATTTTATTTCTCACTTAACAAAATTTTTTGAATGTTTGCTATGTGTCACATACTACATTGACTTAAGGAGGCCTTAAATCTAGTGAATTTGTCTCAAGAAGTTTTTAAATCTAGTGAATTTGAAAAACATATTCACCACCGAGAATACTTAGTAACAAAATTTGTGTATACCATGTCATGTGAGGAGAGAGTACAGGAAGCTATCTTATCAGGGGAGAGAGGAAATCTGGGAAAGAATTCCTAAAAGAAATTTACACTAAAGTTGAATTTTGGTTCATTAGTGGTTACCCAAGTAAAGAAAAATCTAGGGAGGAGGGCATTGCCAGATAACAAAACAGGCTTGCGCAAGCTTGAAAAGATTGTAACTCTGTAGATTAGAATGGTTGTCCCAGAAGAGTGATGGAATGGATGATTCTGAGTAGAGAGCTGGCACCTACTTCACCACCGATTTCTCTGTGACTCACTAAGAACTCCAGTGTTTATCCTGAGACTAGTTGAGAATTCATAATAAGTTTTAAGGTAGGGGCATGTTATAATAAGATTACATTTTTATAATGTAGCCCTGGCAGAAGTGTGGAGGATGGATGGTAGGAATGGGAGGTTGGGAGACATTAATTCAAAACAACAATTCAGCTTATGGACTATTAGAGCTATTAATAGAATTTTACAGATAGGAAAGGTAGGAAAAGTAGAATATATTTGAGAACAAGTTAAGGAAATAGAGCCAAAATGGTCTATTGGTTGCTTTGATGTCGGCATAACACCATTGTTTCTGACTTTAATAACAAGGTTTATTATAATTACATTCACAGAATTAGAAACATGAAAAATAACAGATTTTAGTGGTATCTATAAAGTAAAATGATGAGTTTGAATTTTTAGTTCAAAATACTTGGCAGATATCCATATTGAGATGCCCTATGGACAGTCTGATAAAGGTCTTCAACTCAAAAGGACTTGGAGAAAATATGTCATCATCGTGTGCATGATAGTTGAAGTTGGGGAGGAGTTTCCTCCCTATTATCCAATGTAAAAATCTTTATTAATTGGCTACAGTTGCTTTCTATTTTCAGGTTTCATCCTATGTTCCAAATTGTTCATCTGTATAATAACATATTATAGTAATGCCTGTAACTAGCAGATGAGAGATGATGGGTAAGAGACAGTGGTAGAGTCAAATTTCCAAAACATATAGGATATACAATAATTAATGCCTGGAAAAGACTGGGATTTCAGCTTTAGAATACAACTTATGGGTACACCACCAGCCAGTCCCCAAAACTACTTCCGGAGTATGATTGCCCCAGTGACTCGACTTCTGCTATCATAGATATGAGCTTGACCTGTGGTCCTCTGACAGCCCCATTGCCTGGTGATACCTCCCTGACTTACCTGTCTGATTGCTCTGCTCATTGTTGATATTCAGCCCATTGAGCTGATTCCCTTGATGCTGAGGTTGGAGTTATCAGAATAGATGAACGCATTCATTTTGAGTCTCTAACACATAACAGATGCCCAGGCCATGTAAGCAGCATCTTAGCAAAGTATCACATAACTAGATGAATTGTTTATAATCAGACTGGCTTTGATAGTGTATAACTAAAACTAAGGTTCACATTTCTTGCCCAGCCACTGCTATCCATGAGAATCAATCACTTTATGCGTCAAGCTGAGTTTTAATTAATCTTAACTGAGAACTTTTCAAACTTTCCATAAATTCTATTGCATACCTAGAATAAGGTATATTCTATTGTAGCTAACAAGTTAAGCATATCTAACCATATCATTTAACAACAAAAACAATTAAGAAAGAAACAGAATTTGAAAGAAAAAAAAGGAATGGTAACATGGAGAAAGATGAGAGGACACACACATACACAAATGATGTCTGTAATAAAATTAAGAAAGAAAAAGATCAGGACAAAAAGAAATTACACGATCAAAACCAGAGATAAGAGGTGAACAAACCAGTAGATAGTTAGAAGATGAAAAGAAGAGAGAAAATCTGCATATTTTAAAGTCAAACACTTAGTTTGATTTTTTAACAGCAGAAGCAACAATTCTTCTCTGAAAGATTAAAAACAAACTGTGTCAGCATTCCCCAGTAGATACCCCATTTATTTTATCTTCGAAAATAGTTTCAAATATTTTGCTTGGAGGAAAATTCATCCATTCCAATTTTAGTTCCCATTTTTGGAACATATTATCTTAGAGCATTTGAAATGGAATTACTTCTTTACTATTTTTATCTTCTTATTTGTCAATGATAAAATGGTGTATTCAGTCTTTTAAAAGCATTTTTCAGGTGAACACTCAAATAAACCAATGATCTTTGTGGCAAATAATCATGAAAGTAAATGGCCTAGATTTTCTTCCTTATATCTCCTACATAAAATAAAATCCAATATTGATTATTCTGATACAGGACCATACTTTTAGGATCTAAATTATTTAGGGTAATCCAGTTCTTTTTGTTGCCATATGCAATATTAGGTCATTAAATATGAAATGTCTGATTTCTTTAAGTACTAAGTTTGACAGTTGATATCTCTGACATTTCAGTTTGCCACTTCTTGTTTTATTTTTATTGTGAAGGTACATTTCATTCTTTCAACACACAGTTTGACCTGTGATTATCTTTCAAAGTTTTTTTAAAACAATTTTCATCAAACCATAGATAAGAAAGAAATTTGCATTATTTTCAAATGTGAGTTTCATTGTAAAACTAATATGTGCAGACAGCTCAAAATATCAACAAAGTGTCTGAAAAAGATGTGATTAATGAACACACAGTTCATCAATGGTTTGAAAGTTTCATTCTGGTTATTTTAATCTTAAAAATGAGCCACGTGGATGACCTGAGACCAAACTGAATAATAATGAGCTAAAATCTATAGTAGAAGCAAATCCATCTCAACCTACATGTAAATTAACAGCAAGGTTTGACTTTACTTTTCCAACAATATTAGACTATTTAAAACAAATTGATAAGGTAAAAAAGCTGGAGAGATGGATATCACATAAATTAAATAAGCGTCAAAAAAAATTGTCTCAAAACCTGCCTTTCTTTGCTATCATGACGTAAAGACAAACCATTTCCTCACCTTATTGTTACGTGTAATAAAAATAGATTCTTTCCGAAAATTGCAAGCATTCAATACAATGGTTGGATAAAAATAAAATAAATAAAATAAAAATACAATACAGTCCAAAACCAAATATTCATTAAAAAAAAGCTAATGGTTTCTGTTTAGTGGTCCGGCACTGGTATTATTCACTACAGCTTCATGAAACCTTGTCAGCTGATTACAGCAGATATCTACTAAAACCAGTTGAATGAAATGATGAGATGCTTGCGATCGAACAGCTGAGATTGGTCAATAGAGACAGGCCAATCCTCTTACAACACAATGCTCAACTGCATGTTACACAAACAACGCTGCTCAAACTACAGAGGCTAGATTTAGAAACTGTGTGTCATTCAGCATATTCACCAGACCTTGTGCCAACTGACCACCACTTCTTTCAGATTTTGGACCACTTCTTACAAGGAAAAATATTCAATTCTCAACAAGCTTTAAATAATGCCTTTTGCTATTTCATCACCACTCACTCCTCACATGTCTTCACTGTTGACACAAAGAAGCTACCATTAAGATGACAAAACTACATTGATGGTTTAGGCACATACTTTCATTAATTTCTCTGCTTCTTGTTTAAGATATAACAAACAAAACTTTTGATTCAAAATAGGACATTTCACATTTAATGACGTAATAACATTTCCTCAGTACAGCATCATTTGGAAGCTGCTCTCCATTTAGAGGGACTCAGCTGTGCTCTCTGATGCCTGGATTCATTGCCAGGATGTCCTAATACTCTGTCATTTGCACATGATGAGGTCAACCCACTCTAACAGGAATGTGTATTTTTCCTTCACCAAATGGCATGGCCTGGGAAAGGTACATTTTAGAAAACATTAATGGGAAAATGTTGCTATTCCCTAGTTTTCCACTGAATAATTAAATTCTTCAGTACATACAGAAGCACTTGAGTGAACAATAATGCAGAGGTCATTAAAAATAAAGCAGAATCTGGAAAGGTGATGTGAAGATTTTCTAATTGTTTCTCAGTGATTTCAAAATATGGTATAAGCATGCCTACTAAAAGATTAGCAGATGGAAGGACTCTTTATTTACTCTCCATCCCATTTCCAGATTCTCCAGTAAGAATATATCCAGATACAGACTGTGTTTTTGCCATTCATCCCAAGATGTCATATGACAGATGTGATTTATTAAAGTGAACCCTATTTTTAATTCATGCCAATATTCTCGTATATTTATATTTCCTGAAACAATCGAAAATAAGCACAATAAATTTGAAAATTTTACCATACAAAAATGTTATAAGGGCTTCTATTGGTTATTTGCCATTTCTTGTCTACTAGTCCTGTTTTAGAGTTCCTGAGGGAATACTACATTCTTTGCATATTTTTGAGTTATCACTCACACAAATACTAACATTATTTTAACATGAATTTCCACAGTTTATTATCGAAAGAGAGGGTCAATTTTTCAGGAAATGTAGTAAACTCTGTGTATAAGCAACATTAGAAAAAAGTAGGAAAAAACAAAACAAAACAAAAAAACAGAACCTTTGTTATACTAGTTCTGAAAGATGATATCATAATTTAAGTATTGATAGAGCTCCAAAGATATTTTCTTGGGCCTTGGAGGTTTGGAGATGCCAGTGGATGGAAGAAACAATACAAAACCAATACCTACTGTTACCATATATTTCTTAAACAGTGAAAACCAACTAAAAACAAAAGGTTGATTTACTTAAATAGTTAACAAAAATTTATTGTAAGAGATATATTTCACTGAATTTACAGTTTCAAGGGACATGGTACAAAACATAGTGCCATCAGCTTTGTCTAAACATTAAATTGGTGCGAATACACAAAAATTAAAAAAAAAACCCAAAGAGCATACTTTACAACATAAATTATAGTACTATAAATATATTTTATGTACATTATACATACTCTTAAGACATCATTTTAATATACAGCATATATTGTATTAATTTTCAAACTATTCAGTGCTTTAATAATATTATATATAAGAAACTTAAGAGTTTATTTGCATCGTTACACTTACAGTAAATGATTTCAAATCAATGAGGCCATATTTTGGCCAGTTTACTTCCATCAGTTAAATAGCCAATTACCCACTTAGATGAACACTTATGTATATAGCAATAGTTTTCATATGAGTATTTTCTTTCCCCATTATGGTGATGACTAGAAGAGGGGTTGCAGAGGGATGACAGTAGGGTGTGGGGAGAGCAGTGAAGGAAAGAGTGCATGGGGTAAAGGTGGGAAAGCCAGATGGCTAGGATGAAGAACAGAAGCTGGAATGATCGGCATCTGAGGAGGAGCAACAAAAGGCGGCTGGTTCCCAGGACACAGCCTCGGTCCTACTGGTCCTACTGAGATCTGAGGTAAAGATGTTCTGGTGAGAGCTGGGACTTGGGAAAGAAGCTGTTGGTGTGGTTGAAGCACTTTGAAGGTTCCTGCAGCTGTGGCTGCCGCGGCAGCTGCAGCAGCTGCAGCATGCTGCTGCAAAACAGTGTGATGAATGGTGGTTACAGAGGTAGAACATAAGGGCTGCTGCAAAGGCAAAGGCTGCAGAGGCGTGCTAGGGGGTGGAAGGGTAGCTGGAGGAAAGGTCAATTTGACCTTGTTGGCCAGCACGTTCGGCTGTATAATGTGGTGGTAGACCTCACATGGTAGATCTTTGAATTTGTCATGGTTTTCCAGTGGGATCAATAATGTTTGTTCTGGTAAAGCTAATGGAGCCAGGATCTGTTCAGTTGTTACAAAGGTATGACCACTGACATGTGCTTCCTTGAACGGTAATGGTGGTTGTGTGTTAAGGAGTCCTGAATTATAACGTAGCCACTCAGTTGATACCTCATTCATCTTTCCTTGTGGAAGGGCCTCCGCCAGTTCATAATGGCAAAGGTATGACTTAGGCGGTGACTGTCTAAAGTTCCTTTCAATATTAGGCACCTTGAAAGGAATATGTTTTTCATTAAGATTTGTATTCTCACTTCTCTCTTTGTGTTCAAGCAAGGTATTGTCAATTACTTCTTTTGTTGGGGCACTAGCTACATAGACAGATGTGGGAGCATCTCTGGAAATCTCTGACAATTCACTAGACGCAATCTTCATTACTAAATGCTCAGTTTCACCATTGGTTTGAGAAGGAAGAGGATCTGTAGGGTGCAAAGTCAGTTTGTTTTTCACTTGGTAGGTTTGTTCTGAGTTCCTTTCGCTATTTGCAACTTCTTGTGGTTTCATTTCTTCTTTTTTGTCTTCACTTGTTAACCTATCCAAGTGATTTAAGGGAGAATTTTCTTTCATGGTATGATCGGTGTTTTCTTTGAGTTCTAAATTTTCAAATTCAGTGTGAAATCTGCTTCTTTTTCTCCTTCGTTTCTTTTTAGGTTTACAGGGAGTAACTGAAGTACTTGGTGGCCTCAAAGATTCTTCTGATAAATAATTCTGTTGATTCAAACTTTCATCCGAAGAATAAGAATATGAATGTTGTCTACGTTTTCGATGGAATCTTTCTGATTCGTTCATGAGAGAATTGTAACCTCTTTTAACAGCCTGACTCTGACTCAGGCATTTCATGTCATTTTGAAAAACTAAGCACGTGTGATGCTGGCTACAGCTCGACATTTTGGCTTTCCAACAACAGTAAGTTCTGGAATATGTTAAATTGTGTTTCCCAGAATGTATCATTGTTGGATTTGATTGTCCATTTAAAAGCAATGTGTTCTTTTTACAGTGGTTTTTAGAACTGATAGCATTGTTATTACTGTATTCGGTATTCCAGGTTTTATGTATTTCTTCATTTTCACTTAAGGAGATGGATGCTGCTTTGGGCCTTTTATCAGGTAACTGATGTGATCTTAATAATTGCTCTTCAGCTAAACTCTGCTTTTCAGAAATTGGTACCAGTAGATTTTTCCCAGTCGTACCAGTGTAACTATTCTCTGTTTCCATTTTACAGCGAGTCTCTGATTCTTTGGTTTTCTGTCCACGATGATGCTGACATAACTTTCTTTTCTTTTTCTTTCTTCTACATTTATGGAACCAGTATTCATGAGTATCTTTCAACTTTATTTTGTTGTATTTCTCATCTAGAGTGTGCTGTTTTATTTGAGTTTTAGTAAAATTGTATTTTTCTGTTTTTCTGATCCTACAGAAACTATTTTTATATCTCTGACCCATATTCTCATTTTTTCCAGAATCACAACTATTGGAGAGAATATCATCAGTCGAAAGAGGAGTGACTTGGGTGTATTCATTTCTGCCACCTCCAACTTCATAATCAGGGAGTCCTGCAACAGAAACATCCTTGCAATCTGAAACCGGTCTCTTGCAAATGTCTTCTTCCTTCTGCTGAGAGTAAAGATCTTTTAAGGGCAGCTTATTTTTATCTAGATTATTGTTTACTTTAGTGGACTTGAAGTCGAAACATAGAGGATTACAGCTATAGGAAATTGATGGTTCAGTAGTTGTGTAAACCAGCATTTCTGATGGCCACTGAAGAACTGTCGATCCATGTTTGTTAAGTACAGGTACAAATGGCTTACGATGCCTTTTATATAAATCTGGTTTTTTATCTAAGGTTATATTATCCTCTTCAGTATTTGAAAGGGCCAATGTCTCTGGACTGTTTTTATTTTCAACTTTAATGGTAGATTTTTCATTATTCTTAACATTTTCCTCTGTGGTAGCTTGCACAGTTACGCAATCAGTAGACATATCAAGAACTATGGATTTATTTCCTAACAACTCAGAACTGTTACCATTCATGGATGTGTCTTCATTAATAATAACTTCCGATGGTATTTGATCTGCTACTGGGACTGAATTTTGGCAATTCTCTGCATCAGAAGATAAAGGGAGTTGAAGCTGGCAAAATGAAGATAATAGCAATGTATCCTTTTCACTAGAGACTGTGTTTATCTCTTGAGTTTGAGCAGTTTCTTTGCCAGTGTACATTGCCTCTGGTGGATGAAAAGAGTTAGTTTTCTCCTCAGAACTCAAAAGCACATCTGTTGGTGAAGATAGTTGAAGATGACAAGCACTGGGGACAAATCTACTTTTTCTGCTAAATCCTTTTTCCACAGAGGCATCGTCATTGTATTCAGAGAAGGCTGCAGCTGAGGACTCCAGCTTCACGGATGCTTTCTTTGGAAATGCAAAAGAAAAGCCAATTTTGTGTCTGTGAATTCCCTGGGCTTGATCCCCAAGTTGACTATTTTTTTCTGTGTAATTATTTGTGCTTTCTGGATCTACAGCAACATTAGGAACATCTTTAGTATTCTCGTCACTGTGAATTAAAGTATATTTGAAATCTTGCTGGTTATTAACTGAATCCACAACAACTTTTTGGGAAATTTCATTACAATTTTCCCTCACAGTAACAGTTGTTGACTTGAACATGGGGCCACTTCCAGGAGCACTACAAAAAGAAATAAAAGCATGGGTTAAATAGGGCACTTTTGAAGAAAAGTAGACAAACATATGTTAGAAAAGTCATTAAAATGTTTTTTTCAAAGTTTAAAATCTTTGTAAGAGAATTACTTTCATATGGTGCAATTGCCTTCTGCAGTATCATTTACTTATTCGTTATTTTTGGGATAACTTGGAGATGTTGTCTTGGAGTTACTTTTATAGCTGTTAATAGCAATCTCTAAGATATTCCTATGCTGTCAACCAGTAATTCCTAACCAAGATTTTCTACCCCTGTGGCCTCTTCAATGAAATTTGGAGTGCTGCAAAATTTTCTAAGGTAAAATTACTTTAATTCACAAATACTTAACATCATTGATGCTATATGATAACTGTGATGGAAATTGGAAAAAAAAAAAAAAAACAACCCTTACTCATTACCCGAAAGCTGGGAATTTGGTTCAACAATTCAATTCAACCCACATTGATTGGGAGTCTGTCACAGCCCGGTGGTATGCTGCAATGCAAGGGTAACTCAGAGAAAGGACTAGTTTGATGAGAGTGTTGCGTCTTTGGAAATTTCTAGTCTCAATATTTAAAATTATCCTGAAGTTATAAATTATATTATAATATACAGTAAATGCAGGATAAAAGACTATTCACTTAACATGTGATTTGTCTGGCATTATAGCACACCATAAATAGTGAGTTCTAATTAAAAAAACTGTACTAAAAATCACATAAATATAAGAAATCCCTAAATCTTATCCTTCTGTTAACAGTAGAAATTTCCATGCTATTCTAAAAATTCAGATTTTTAGAAGTTATAAATGGACAAAAATTTTTAGTTGAATTTTTTATTTATCTAACAACTAACACAATTTATTGTTCTATTCCTTTATCTACTACCAAGTAATAGCATGACTTCCTGTTTACATAGCTTTAGAAATATAGAATTAATGGAAAAACTGTGTATGTGTATGTCTCAATATATTATGTGAAATATGTGCTCTATACTGAGAATAATAATTTGGATAAGCAGTATCGCTTTTTTGTACATATCTCATTATAAATTCTAGTTCACTCAATATATTATAATTTACAGTTGTAAATGCTACTTATAGAACATTAAATTACATAGACCCCATGATTTTCTACAGTATATATTTGCACTTGTATGATTTTTCATTTATAACCACACAAAGTAAACATATCTGGTCATATAACTAAATAGCAGTTATGTTTCTTTCTAACAGTTCCATATGAATGCATTAAAATTTTATTTTGGATTTTCCAAGTTTGGCATCCTTAGCAATCTTTTGATATGACAGCATGTTCCATAATACTATATAGTATAAAATAGATTTGCTATAAGATAGATTTGTTATAAACAATAATAAGAGAGGTCTTATTTATTGGGGAAACAAAGGACACTTTAAAATTTTTGAATCACGTTGCCCTGCTTTGAACTGTAAAGTTCGAATTACAGCACTGTTCACATCAACATCTGCTCACTGTTAGAAGCAGGTCAAAGTTTAAGAGATATGAACATTTAACAGTCCAGTTAGTTTATTCACAGTGAAACTAATTTTGATGTCCTTCTCAAATGAGAAGGATCTTTTTGATCTTTTTTGTTTTAAAAAGAATTTTAAACGAAAGTTGCCCAAATTTTCATTTAGAAAAATAAGTCACTTAAACTCCTTTTGTAAGAATGATACAGTGCCTTGCTCTTTTCTTTAGTCAAATGTTTTGAATTTCACCAAGAAATGGGATAGCTTTCAACTAAGATAGCTTAAATAGCAACATAATGTAAAATTTATTTTTTTACTAACTAAAATTATAGTAATTTTGGCTTTTTATTGAAATGTGCATTAAACAGGTGTTTGCTTAAAATTCAAATTCAAATTACTGTTTACAGCTACAGAAGGCCATGAAAACATTTGTGCCTTATTCTGGGTACAGAAATAAATAGATCTGTGCCCTTTGTTTCTAATCCCCCCTTCCTCTTTTTTTGGTCATGTTTTAAGAACACTAACATTTCATTGCGCACTCACCATACAGTTTCCTTTCTTAGCTCAGCCAGCTTGTGCAGGCGCTGGAGTGCCTTTTCCTGTTTTCTTTCATCTTTCCTGGATTTAGATGCTACATTTCGAGCAAACTCCCTTTGTTTCAGTTCTTTGAGCCTCTATTTAAAAAATATAAAAAATGACCAATATTAAAATTTTACTATTGTCGAAATTTCCCAATGCATCATCACGAGGAAAACACAACATTCATGACAATCCACTTCCAACAGAACATTTTCTTGCACTTTGGCTTCTGAAAATGCCATATTATTACATTATGGTAAAACTTATATCTATGTCCTAGGTAAATTGAAATTGAAACTTTCATCTCTCCTTATCGATTGTTGGCCTGCTAAGTTTTTCGTTATGGCTATAAAGTGTTAGAGTCTTATAAATCCCTAATTTTCAAACAAATTCAATTTGCTTACGCATTTCATTTATTTATGATAAATCCCCTTATATTTTGATGTATTCTAAATTAGAAAGTTATCTGGTCTTTTTCATATTTTCTAAGAGTAAATGTCTTATATTAATCCATAAGGCAAATGATCTCTACTGATGTGATTTAAAACAATGCCTTCTCTTAAGTATCAGACACATTTCCTAAACAATTCAAGATCTTGGAAGAAATTAGTATTTTTTTTTTTTTTGTAAATTTTACTACACTGGGCATTACTTTTAATCTGTTAAAGGGGCTTATTTTCTGGGTTGATAGCCAGAAAAAGAGCATGTCAACTTGAATAGAATTGATAAGTAGCCATATACGTGGTATGATTTAAGAGACACCAAAGTGGACCCTTGCCCCTGATATTTTCATTATGGTCTTTCCTGAAGACAATATATAGTTATTAAAAATAATTAAAGTAGTATTTTTTTCTGATGGTTCATGTTGTTATGTAATTGTAATATGTCAGAATTTTAGAAGATGATTATAAGTGAATAAGACATATACTAGTCACATTTAACAAAATTATTAAAGTTTTAATAAATGCCTTATACAAATATGCTGATTTCCTCTGGGAGATTAATGACTGGTATATAAAATGCTCACTCAATTAGTGTTTGTTTAATTATTATATGAATCACTCGGATCCTCCCAATTAGAAATTTTCCATCTATATAAAAAAAGTTAGTTATTCTGATTAAGTAATATTAGACTCCCGGTGACCCTAGATTGTACATCTTAATTTAATCTACATAGCACCATGTAGCTTAAACTGCATATAACATTTACATACGTTAAGCTTCAAATGATTTCTAATATTTTAACTGATGGGATTTATGGAAGATGTACTTGTATGTATGTATACCTATATATCTTTATCTACCTATAGCTGTGTGATTATTCTAGATTATTTTTAAAAATCATACAAAGATTTTTTTTTATTTCAGCATATTATGGGGGTATAGATGTTTAGGTTTATATGTTGCTCTTCCCCGCCCCCCAAGTCCGAGTTTCAAATATGTCCATTCTTCGGGAGGTTCGCATTGCACTCTCATACAAAGATATTTTGAGAGTTCTCATTTGCATTGACATTTGTGCAGAGTTTTTTCAAAGTAGAATTTAGACAAAAGATAGACTATGTCAGAAATGTCTAAAGAGTAACAATATCTCACAGAAAGTAAGACTTTAGTATCACTACTTTGATATGACTATTGAAAGTAGCTACAATTTTATAATGTGCATTAAATTATTTAATTATTTTAAAAACAGTATAGAATTGCAGTATAATAGATAAAGTTTTACTCCTAAATTTTAGGTATATATGGTCTTGGTCATTTCTATTTCTTAAAAACTTAAAGTAATATTAATACTCATTCAACAGACAATTATTAAGCACTAGCAATAATCACTGTGAAATGGCTGGGTTTTTTTTTTAAATTAAAGAAAATTTTTATTTTCATATTGTGTGCCTGTGTGTGAGTCTGTGAGTGTATGTGTGAGCAAGTGTGTGTGAGTGTTTACGTGCATTTCGCAGAAATAAGGAGAGAACATACACAGGAGGAGAGAACAGCAGTCACCAATTGAGGTATTCTTACTGTGCCATATAAGGACAGACAGGGTGCCCAAAGAATCCCAAGGATGGCTACTAGGGAAAAGTGTTCTAGATCTCTTGAAGGGTATAAAGAGTTACCCAGAAGAAGAAGGATTGGATGTCGGGGATGAGAGGACTTATCAGGGAACATAATCCATTTCGTACAAACAGAAATAGGAGCCTTGTATTCTAAAATATGCATGTAGAGAATTATGGCTAGAGCAGGGTGGAAGTGTGGAAGTGATGAGAATTGATAAATTATAGGGTACAGCTAAATAATGCGGGACCCTGTCTTTCATATGCTTCTATCACATCTCCTTCACGGAGAAATACTGCCTGCTCTTGAGAAAGAGACATTCAGTCCAGACAGGTAACTGGTTTGGATGTTAGGAGGAGGATGCCAAATGAGAATCTGAAAGGATATAGAAACTAAGTTTTCTGAAATAAATATGTAAAAGAATTAAAGTACCAAGTGAAATAAAGCAAAAAAAAGTTTTAATACTAAAGAAAGAGCTAATCATCAAAGTATTTTTGCTTATTATTTATAAATAGTTTCATTTTAACAAATACAGATATTTCTTACTAGTTCTTTTGGGAAGCTGCAGGAAGGAAACAAGAAAGATAAACTTTATTATTTTTAATAAAATCTTTAGCATAAAAATTCATTTCTATTATATATTATATATACACATATATACATTGTAATAAATAAGATGTATGTAATAATAGGGTTTAGATTTCATCAGTAATATAAATAGTACAGTGCTTCTAATGAAAAGCAAGCCTTTTTTTCTAAATAAAGTATGTGAAGCCAGGACTTTCATGATTTACTATTTCAAATTAACCATTATGATTTAAATTAATTCAGTTTCATTGACATAATAGTTGAATATCCAGGAATCAGTCAATTATTAAATGCCAATACTGTTATTTGTAATATAAGTGACTGATTGACATGGCTGTAATCAACCCCAAAATACTGATTTAGAGAACTGTGCATATCTAAAACATAAATGTCTCAATATTATAGAGGTTGTCCAGAAGCACCCAGCTACATCCAATTGTTCCCACTAATTTTGATTATCTGTGTACACATACTTCTCTTATCTTTGTGAGGAACTTCCTGATTCAAGGTAAACCAGCTCATCTAATATTTTGATAATGTTCAACTGCAGAAATTAGAGACTTGGCCAAGTATTTTGTAGAGTTTTTGGCTAGAATTTACCAGTGTTACTATCTTTTCTTGCATTTTTTCTGTGGCAAAAATGTAGTTCCACATCGTATTTTAAATCTAGTAGGGTAATTTTGAAAGGTAAATAATAGAAACCAAGTATTTTCATCCTCAGTTGATAACATTTCAGTCAACAATGGACCACATATATTACTGGATACATGGTCTCATAAAATTATAATGGAGCTGAAAAATTCCTATTGCCTAGTAGTATGGTAGTCAGCATAATATTGTAGTGCAATGCATTGCCTTTTCTATGTTTAGACACACAAACACTTACCATTGTGTCACAATTGCCTGCAGGATTCAGTATAGTAGCATGTACAGGTTTGTAGCTGAGGAGCAATAGGCTCTACCTTACAGTCTAGGTGTGTAGTGAGCTACACCATCAGTAAGTTTGTATAATTATGTTTGCACAATGACAAAATTGCCTGATGACACATTTCTCAGAATGTATCCCAGTTATTAAGTGACACATAACTATAAGCTTCTGAGAATGCCAAATGAAAATAATATAACTTAAGTTTCACACAAATAAATATACAAGACATATCTATAAGGCTTACGGAACTATCAATGATATTTCAAAAACTTTCTCAACAATTTGCTGAGAATCACTCAAAAGAAATGCTTAGCAATGAATGCCAAAACAGCAATGGCAGTCAGCAAGGATTAGAAAATTAGAAAACTATAAAAAGTAATTTGTAGGAAGATGTGGTATAGCTATTCTATTAAAACATTATAAAATACAATGGTGTATAATTCAATATATGCTTTGAAAATGTGCAAATAGCAATTGCTAAAGCATACAGATCAATATTCTTTGGTTATGATATCTTCTCAAAGGGCCTAGTCTACTTTCTAACTGATTTACTTCTATTAGTTTTATAAAGAGCCAAAATGTCAAGAGGGTGACATAGGTCAAACCAGCATTAATTCTCAGATATATTCTCAGGAAAACCCATGAAATTGGGAATGTTATGATGATCCTGGTCTCAGATTAGTGGATTAGTGGATGAAATTGAGAGACTGGCAAAGGTTTAATCAGTTTGAAAAGCAGGAGAGAAAAAAAAGAGAGGATACAGGGAGAGAAGGTAAAAGGGAGAGGGAGAAGGAGAGGGAGGGAGGGAGGAAGAGAGAAAATTAGGCCAATGAGAGAAAATTAAAATCTAAAACCTGTGTGTCAGATTATTCATCTGTGCTTTAACATTCAGGTCAACTATATTGTTTTACAACTGCAAAGCAAACTTTCATAAACATTCTTATACCTATATTTTGTATGCCTATCCAACCACATCTAAAAAATAGATTCCTGCAAGCAGAACTGCTGAAATAGAAGATATGCATGTGTTCTTTTTGAGCCTTTTGATCTTTTCCAAACAGATATCCATTACTTTACACCATCTGTACACTCCTTCCAACATTGTAGGGAAGTATATACCAAATCCAAGTTGTGATAGTCAATATGTGATATATCATTAATGTTTTGCCTATAATTCATTTGTTTACTAGGAAGGCTGAAATATTTTACATTCATATTAGCCATCTGTATTCTTCATTTAGAACTGATATTGTTCCTTAAAATGTATTAAGCAATATGATATACATTACATTTTTGATTCTGAAAATAAATATACAAGTAGACAAGACTTGCATTATTTTTCATACTTAGAAATGATAAAACCGAAGTTAAGCAAATTGTACAGACTAGTCGCAGAGTTAAATGCAAGTGGTAGAACCAGGACTGGAATCAGGATTTCCTGGAATATGTCCTGTGATTTATGTTCTACATTTATTCTCTTATGTGTTATTCAAGCTGTCTAACTCTTCAGATCTGGCTGATTTGGTTGTGATGCATATATTAGCTTCTCCTTCCTTGAGTGCCCTCTATTTGTCAGTTGCTATTCTGAGCACAGTTGATATATCTGTGACAAATGAGAAAAAAGAATCTGCTTTTTTTAATGAATTTTTCATAGTTGAGAGAAATAGACACTAAAACACATGAATATATTAGTTGTAAGGCATAATAGATACTGAAAAGTACTCTGGAAAACAAGGCAGAGCAGGCCACAGGGCATGTGGTGAGAGAAGGGATTGCAATTTCAAGGAGTGATTAAGGAAGTTATATTAATTTTTTAAATTTCTGTGTAAAAAATTACCACAAATTTAACAGCTTAAACAACACACATTTATTATCTGTTAGTTTCCGTGGGTATGTGTGTATTTTTCTCAGTCAAGGTGTTGGCTAATCTGTATTCTCATCTGAAGGTTTGTCTGGGGAAAATATCCTTTTTCAAACTCCCTAAGGTTGTTGGCAGAATTCATTTCCTTGTGGTTGTAGGACTAAGAGCCCAGGTGTTCTATAGCTGTCAACCAGTGACACACTCTCAGCACATAGAGGCTGCCAGCAGTTTCTTGTCCCAGGGACTTTTCATACGCCCCTTTTAACATGCTAGCTTCTTCAAAGTGAGCAAGGAAGAGTCTCTCTTGCCATTCTGCTAAGATGGAGTTTATAGAACATAATGTATATAAAGCAACCTAGTCAATGAGTAGCATCCCATCGCTTTTTCATATTTTATCAGTTAGAAAGAAGTCACAGTTTTTTTCCACATTCAAAGGAAGGGGATTATATAAAGGCATTACTCATTGGGATTATATCCACCATGGAAGTAGACACGGAGAAGATGACATTTGAACAAAGAATCATAAGAGAGGTGGAATTAGCCATAAAAATATCTCAGGAAAAAGTCTCCAGGCAGAGAGAACCAACAGCCAAAGTAAAAATAACAGTGAGTTGTGGTCATTTTTCTTTTGACCACTGCCTCTAATTGCATGGTAATGCTGATGTTCCTTAGCTGCAGGTTTTAACGGGGTGGAGAAAAGAAGGAGTTATCTGAACCGTAGTATTAGGCAAGTGACATTTGCCAGATGAAGAGAAAACACAAACCTGATTTACAGATGGTTCTGCATTATACAGGCACCATCTGAAAGGAGAGAGCTACAGCCCTGCAGCCCCTTTCTGGGAAATCCCTGAAGGACAGTGATGAAGGAAAATCCTCCCAATGGGAATAACTTCAAATAGTGAACCTTGTTGTTTCTTTTGCTTGGAAAGAGAAATAGCCAGGTGTGAAATTGTATACCAATCCATGAACTGTGGTAAATGAGTTGACTGATGGCTAGAAACTTGGAAGGAACATAATCGAAAAATTGGTGACGAAGGATGTCTGGATATGTGGATAGACTTCTCTGAATGAGCCAAAACCATGAAGATATTTGTGTTCCCATGAATGCTCACCAAAAGATCACCTCAGCAAGGAGGATTTTAATAATCAGGTGGATAGAATGACCTATTCTGTGAATATCGGTCGGCCTTTTTCTCCAGCCACTCTTGTCATTGCCCAATGAGCTCATGAACAAAGTGGCCACGATGGCAAAGGTGGAGGTTATGTATGGGTTGGCAATATGAACTTCTAGTCACCAAGGCAAATCTGGCTATTGTCACCGCTAAGTGCCTAATCAGTCAGCAGCAGAGGCCAAAACTGATCCCCGATATAGTACTATTTCCTGGGAGTGAACAACCGACAGCCTGATGGCAGGTTGATTACACTGGACAGCTTCCATTATGAAAGGGAGAGCATTTTGTTCTTCCTGGAGTGGAAACTTAGTCTGGATATGGACTTGCTCTCCCCGCACACAATGCTTCTCACAAAACTGCAAACCATAGACTCAAAGAATGCCTTATCCATCATCATCATATTCCACACAGCATTACACAGGAACTCACTTAAGAGCAAATGAAGTGTAGCAATGGACACATGCTCATGGGATTCACTAGTCTTACCATGTTTTCCACCAGCCTGAAGAAGCTGGTTTGATTGAATGGTATAATTTTCTTTTGAAGACTCAGTCTCAGTTCCAGCTATGTGGCAATACCTTTCAGGGCTAGGACAAGATCCTCCAGAAGGCTGCATATGCTCTGAATCAGCATCCAATATATGGTGCTGTTTCTCCCATATCCAGGATTGATGGTTCCAGGAATCAAGGGTGAACATGGGAGTGGCAACACTCCTGCTTACCCTTATTGATCTACTAGCAAAATTTTTGTTTCATTTTCCTGCACCCTTATGCTCTATTGGGCTAGAAGTCTTAGTTCCCGAGGGAGGAATGCCTCCATCAGGAGATATATCAATGATTCCACTGAACCAGATGATAAGGCTGCTACCTTGGGCAACTCATGCCTCTGAATCAACAGGCAAAGAAGAGAGTTACTATGCTGGATGGGATGATTGATCCTGATTACAAAGGGCACATTGAACTGCTACTCCACAATGGAGGTCAGAATGATTATATTTGGGATACAGGAGATAGGGCATATCTTAGTATTACCATGCCCAGTCATTGACGCCAGTGGAATACTACAACAACCTTATGCAGGCAAAACTAATAACTGCCCAGACCCTTCAGGAATGAAGGTTTGGGTCATCCAATCAGGTGAGGAAACATCAGCACCTGAGGTATTTGCTGCGGGCAAAGGGAATGGATAGTGGAAGAAGGCAGTTAGAAATACCAGCTAAAACCATGTGACCATTCACAGAAATGAAGACTTCAATTGTCATGAGAATTTTTTCCTCATTTGGATGAATGTTTGTATATAGGTGTGTGTATATTTATATAGTAATTCCCCTTTATCTGCAGGGGATACAATCCAAGACCCCCAATGGATGTCTGAAACCATGGAGAGAACCAAACACTATACTTAGTATGTTTTTTCCTATACATACTACTCATGATAAAGTTTAATTTATAAATTGGGTGTAGTAAGGGATTAACAGAAATAACTAATAATAAAATAGAAAAAATTATAAATAATATGCTGTAATAAAAGTTTTGAGGATGTGGTCTCTCTCTTTCTTTCTCCCCAAATATTTTATTATACTGTACTCACCTATTCTTGGACCACCATTGACCTCAGGTAATTAAAACTGCAGATAAGGGGAGACTACTGTATATATACATATATATATTTTGTTTTCTTTTTATCCTTTTATCATATGACATAAGATACATTTAATTACATCATCAAACTTAACTATTGTTAATTTTACATCATAGTATTTGAGTTAAAGTTATTAAGGAGAAGAGTGAACATCACCCAGTGACTCCATCCTCTTCTGGGAGAAGGGCTAGTATGTTTTTAATTGTATGCAGGATAGTTGTAACATGTTAGACAGAGTGTGACCTTGTTATTGTGCTTATTTGTAGATCAAGTTGGCTTAAGGAGATGTATAGGGGTACTAAATTTATATCAGGTGAACTTGTGATTCTTAATTGTATGTGTCAACTTCGCTAGGCCATGGTACACATATATTTGGTCAAATATCAGTTAGATATCACTGTGAAGATATTTTTTAGATAGGATTTATGTTTAAATCTGTACACTTTGAATAAAGTATATTACCCTCCATAGCATAGGTGAGCCTCATTTTATCAATTGCAGCAGAGCAGAAATAAAAAAGATTTCCAGTCCCTAATAGCATCCTTGAATTACATGACCAACATTAAAAAGATTATGTAGTTTGAAAAACAAAAAGCTAACTTTGTTGAGTTTTTTCTTATTTACAGTTGAATGTAATCTTAACTTATATATTCACTTACTAGATGTGTCCCTGGATAATTCTCTTCATATTCTTATACCTCTATCTTCTCTAAATATGTGTAAAGTTTCTTCCAGTTTTTATATTCTAAGGGCTATTTTTCCAAGATTATCTTTTAAGATGAAGCTAGTTAGTAATATATATAAAGTTATATTCAGAATAATTATAATAATTACCTTGTTAAATGTTTTTCTTACTACAAGTAAATTCATTAAACTTTTGTTCCAATATTTCTGTTCCTGGCTTCATTATTTCTTATTAAGTTAACACATTAACCACTATTACTGTTTCCACAGGCTTAAAAATTCATTTGAATTCCAGAGAGTTGTTTCCATCAAGAACAATTTTTAAGGGCTTTTGAAAAATGTAAGTATGTTTTTTACCTTACAGAGAAGTAATATCATCAAAGAATTACAACTCAATCACCATCTCTATTTCCTGAATCAATTTAGCTCTCTTGAACAACACTATGCAGTGAATTCTATTAGAGTGTTAGCAAATATATTTCTTCAGAGAAGGTTAAGACATTCTAGCAGATGGTATCACACTTTAATGTGTAATTTCCTTCTAGTCATTATTTAATCAATGGCATTATGCTGAGTGAAGCTGTGGAAGATTCCTTTTAAAATTTCTTTTCCCATTACTATCATGAATGTGTATCATTTGGACTTTTCTCATGGCAGCTTTAAAAGCATCTAATCTCTTAATGGCATATCAGATCTGAACAATATCTTTCCCCAAGGCCTCTCATTCTTTAGATTTCATTAACTCAAGTTTCTCTTTGTGGGCACAATCTCATTCTAGTTCTAATATAAAAGTCTTTGCAATTGGTGTGTGTTATGTCTAAAACTGATTTTCTGACCATTCAGTTCATTTTCTTAAGTGCTGTATCAGAAGTGTCTCATGCATTGTAAGTGCTCATGAATGCTTGTCAAATTGAATTTGCACAGGAAGGCAGTGATTAACTTCTTCACACAATAGAAGGCTTTGAAAATTTGCTAACAAAAATCTTTGGTAGTACAGTGAGAGTAATGGAAACTCAAGTGTAAGAGATATTGATAGTATTATTTTTTTAAAAAATATGTGAACAACTTGAATGGCTGGTAACTGAAGAATGATTAAGAGTTACGGTTCAACTCCATAAGGATATACTATGCATTATTATCTGTAATGTTAAGATTTGTAAAATATTTGGAATATCCTTGGATTACAATGTTATTTATTTATTTTTTTTAATTTTTATTTCAGGGTATTATGAAGGTACAAATATTTTGGTTACATTTTATGTCTTTGACTCACCCAAGCGAGGGTAAGAGGCATGCCTTTCCCCTCTACAATGCTCACCGTGTTCTTTAGTTGTGAGTTTACCGCCCCATCCTCCTAGTCCCTGGAGAATATTACTGCCATGTGAACACCATAGTGTTAATCAGTTAGTGCCAATTTGATGGCGAGTACAAGTGTAGCCCATTCTTCCGATCTTGTGATACCTCACTTCGGATAATGGGCTAAATGCAAATCAAAACCACAATGAGATATCACCTAACCCCAGTGAGACTGGACTTTATCAAAAAATCCCAAAACAACAAATGCTGGCGAGGATGTGGAGAGACAGGAACACTCTTACACCACTGGTGGGACTGCGAATTAGTGCAACTTCTATGGAAAAGAATTTGGAGATACCTCAAAGTGCTAAAAATAGAAATACCATTCGATCCAGCAATAGCACTATTAGGCATCTACCTAAAAGAACAATGTTATTTTTTAAAAATGCCAATATTTTCAAATATAGCCAAAATTATCTGTATCTATAGAAATAAAAATGCCAGAAAATATACAAGATCTTAATCATATTTCTCTTTGTAAGATAAAATCAGAATAATTTTACTTTTATTTCCCACCATATGGTATTTTTCCATTATTTTTCTTACTAGCATGCTTTACTTAGATAAGAGTTTCTTAAATTTAAATTTGAAATCAAAAATGAGATGTATTTCAAAACTGAAACAAAAATTATTGGCTGGGCACAGTGTCACATTCCTGTAATGCTAGTACTCTGGGAAGCCAAGCCAGAAGGATCACTTGAGGCCAAGAGTTTGAGACCAGCCTGAGCAAGGGCAAGACCCCATCTCTAGAAAAAATAGAAATATTAGCTGGATGTGGTGGCACATGCCTGTAGTCCCAGCTACTTGGGAAGCTGAGGCAGGAGAATTTCTTGAGCCCAGGAGTTTCAGGTTGCAGGGAGCTATGATGATGCCATTGAACTCTGTCTCAAAAAAAAAAAAATTACTAATATGTGGCTCTTGCAATCACTTGTTCATATATATGGCCTAATAAATAACTAGATTGTTCCAGATATTTCCAACTCTATGAACATTCGCAAATAAAACAATCTATTCAATAAAATGGATAAAATCTATCTGGTAAATTTTTATATATGTGATTTTTAAGAGTATGAAATCTATGTGGAGTGGTTAACATTTTAATCATTTCTTTAGTATAATAGGAAAATAATATATAGAGTATATATAGAGTATAATATATAGAGCATAATATATACAGTAGTAGTAGTGGTGAGTGGGAAATGCATTATTGTACTATGCAAATATAAATATATCTTTTCAATCTTTTTATGTTTTTCTCTTTCAAAAATGTCTATGTATATATAGTTACAAATGATTTATTACTTAACGTATAATAAATTGTGACTAAAAGGATAGCAAATATCTTCTCCTTTGTGGAGGTATCTAAACTTGGTATAACTTTAGATCTCTGTTTCTTAAACATCTAATAAAGGTGGAATATTAATTGTGCCATTGGGAAACTTTGCATATGATTGCAAATAAAGGTGAAATATGAATTGTGCTATTAGGGAACTTTTATTTTGATTGCAAATAACTTCATATTGCATTTGGACTGAGGAGTATGTGAAGTAGGGAAGACTAGTACTTCCCTAAGTGCAAACTAGATTTGTCTCCTGTCAGAACCATGTAAGTTAAACCCACAGAGTCTCTTACAAGAGGTATTAGTTCTTATTTGTGCAATGTGGCTGCTAAGCCATAGAGACTTCCACATCTGGATGATGCTATCTCTTTGCAACTAAATTGTAATTTGGAACATCAAAAAAAGAAAAAGAGAGACTCAGAATGGCTGTGGAAACACAAGGACTCCTACTGAAAAGGAGGTGAGTTACTGGCCTGTATCCTTCTAAGTTAATCTAATGTTGAGAAATCATTCAAAAATGCATGTGTGGTAGAATGAGCCAGGCCAAGGTGTCCTCTAGGCACTGAGACCACAGCTGGGCATGATGACCATGCCAACTTGCATTCCAGAAGCTGTTTGAAGTTCTATTTCACAACTTGAGAGAATGTAGATATTCTAATACAGGCAACCAAAGAGCCAGAGAGTGCACATAAAGGCAATACTTGAGCACTTGGGATCAAAGCAGCCTGGGGAATCTGAAGGAGAGGAATCCAGGAGCCCAGAAATGAGCCATGGCCACATTTAAGAGATGGTCAGAGGAAGCTTCCCAGGAATATGATGCTGGGACTCTAGACCCACATGGCCACATTAGGTGCAAACGTAAGCATCTTTTCAAATGTGTAGAAAGTATTACAGAGTGATCTCAGTGGAAATGACAGAGTAGGGAATTTCCAGGGCATGTTTCTCCACAAAAACATTAAAAAAACAACCAAAATTGTCAGAATCAACTTCGTCAGAAATCTGAAAAGTAGTTAAAGGCTTACAGCAACTAAGTGATTATTGAAACAAGAAAAAGATGATAAATATGGTAGAAGAGTTTTGCGAGACTTTAGTTTACCCTCACCCCAACCTCCTACCTGGACAAAGAAAAACAAATTACCAACCAAGAATACTATCTGACAAAATTATCTTTCCTACATGCATACACAAAGAGTGTAATGCACACCACCCGAAGAATGGATATATTTGAAACTCGGATTGGGAGGGAGGGGGAGCAAGGGCAACATACGTAACCTAAACATCTGTACCCCCATAATATGCTGAAATAAAAAAAATCCTTCCTAAATGAATGGCTAATTATGACATTTCCAGATAAACAAAAGCTGAGAGAGTCATTGCTAGTAGACTTGCCCTACAAGAAATGCCAAAGGAAGCTCTCCATGCCGATATTAAAGGACACTAGAGAGAAACTTAAAGTCATACAAAGAAATAAAGTACACTGGTAAAGTTAACTACATAGGTAAATATAACAGCCACTAAAATTTTAATTTTTATGACTCTTATTTTATTTCTAAGTGATTTAAAAGACAAATGTATAGTCCAGTAATTATAAATCTATGTCAGTGCACACACGATGTAAAAAATGTAATTTATAACAATGATTACATAAAGAAGGAGGTATAAAAAGCTGTATCAGAGCACATTTTGGAACACAATTAAAGCTAAGTTTGCAAAAGAATTATATTGGACACATACTTCACACTATTTAAAAGACTTAACTCAAAATAGATTCAAAGGCTACATATAAAAGCCAAATCTATAAAACTCTGAGAGGAAAATAGAGCTAAACCTTAGTGACCTCAGATTTGGCAATGATTTCTTGTATAGAACACCAAAAGTATGAGCAACAAAAGAAAAACATAGACAAAATAGAATTTCATCAAAATTGAACAACTTTGTGCATCAAAGGACAAAATCAAGGGAAAAGTCAATCTAAGGAATGGGAGAATTGTTTGCAAATAATATATCTTATAAGGGTCAAGTAAGCAGAATACATGAACATAAAGACAAAAAAATCCAGTTTTAAAAATGGGAAGACTTGAATAGATATCTCTCCAAAGAAGATATACAAACAGTAGATAAGCATGTAAAAAGATGCTCAATATCATTAGTAATTAGAAAAATGCAAATAAAAACTACAATTAGATATCATTTCACACTCACTAGGATGTCTAAATTTTTTTTTTAAAAAAGGAAAATAATAACTGTTGGCAAGAGCATAGAGAAACTACCTTTATTAATTGCTATTGGCAATGTAAAATGGTTCAGCCAGTGTTGAAAATAGCTTGGCAGATCCTCAAAAATTAAACATAGAACTACCATATGACACAGCAATTCTATTTCTAGGTATATGCCCAAATTGTTGAAAACAGGTATTCAAACCAAAAGCTTTACATGAATAATCACAGCAACATTATTTGTGATAGCCAAAACGTTGAAGCAATCCAAATGCCCACCAATGATAAATGGACAAAACTGTGGTATATCCATACAATGGACTATTATTCAGATATAAAAAGGAATCTACCATGAGAATGCACCTCAAAAATAGCATATTAAGGGAAAGAAGCCAGCGACAAAGGTCACATATTTTATGATTCAATTTATATCCAGGATAGCTAAATCCATAGAGACAGAAAACAGATTAGTAGTGGTCTGGGTTGGTGCTAGGAGAAAATGGGGAGTGGGGTATAGGGTTAAACGGTATGGGGTTTTTTTGGGGATGATGGAAATGTTTTAGAACTAGATAGAGACGGTGTTACACAATGCCGTGAATATACTAAATGTCACTGAATTGTTCACTTTACTATGGCAAATTTTATGTTATGTGACTTTCATCTAAAAAATTAAAAATGCATTGATTTTCCCATATTTTCTAATATAATCACCAATTCATTCAAATATTTTTGTATTCAATTAAAACAAAATGAGCAAAATGAGTAAGAATAGTTTCAAGATCCTCTAACAAAATTTCCAGGAGGGAGAATGCAGAAATAAAAGAGGGAAAGAAGGTGAGAAAGCAATAAAATGCAGGGAAAAAAAGACATATTCACTGATTTAGTAGAATATGGTCTATTTAAAATCATTGGCATTAAAACTACTATATTGGTTTTTTTTTCATTTTAATAAATAAACATTTTACATTCCAGAAGATTGCTTTTGAACTGAATAATTGCAGGGATTACATAGACTCTTGGCATAGTCCAGCTTAGAAATAAGTTTAGGCTAAAATATATAATTATTCCAACTCTTCAAGAGATACGGGCTCATGCCATTTTATTTTACAATGCCTAAGGTTATAAATATCTAATCTAGTAACTGTACAGCTTTCACAGGGGTTTTAAGAAGACTCCTGGGAACTCCAGACAATTTAAGGGATTTTATTTACTGCCACTGTGCCCTCAAAAAAACATAGGTATCTCTAGAAGGCTGGGATTTTTAATATTTAGTTGAGTACATTATTGTTCCAATTAAAATTGGAGATGTAGCCAGAAAATTGCTTAAAGTCTACATTCTATTTCTATGGTGATTTGTCGTTAACATTAGTTTCTCCTATAAACTTCTATCACTAGTGTCAAGTCTATAGGAAAGCAGTATTCATTAAGGCATAATGGAAAAATCCTGGGTTTGGGAATGTTTCAAGACAGAATTTGACTCCATCATTTTCTGTTTGCATGACCCAGTAATCCTTTCCCTATTTATAAAATGGGTAAGAAAGCACCTCTGTAAAGCACATATACTCTTTACCACTCAATAAATATCAGTTTCTTTTCTTTCCTTATTCAAATCCTAAAATTAAAAGGCATAATTCTATATATTGTGTACCATTATCATTTGAGATTGAGTTAACTGATCCAGAGGTGACTTTAAGTTGTAAATCAAGACAAACACATTTTTTCAAAAATACTGTTTAACCAAGTGGTATTATTGCCAATAAATAAATAAATGCAAGAAACATTTTAAACTGAAGTAGTGTACAGTGTTAATAAATGTTTATCAATAAATAAGATATTTTTTATGTGTAATGTACATATCAAGTGAATTTCTGAAGGCAGAAGACTTTTTCAGAATGTCTATGTTTTAGAAAATCAACTTTATATTTTGTTCATGTTCATGTTAATGTTGTTTATGTTAATTTGTCAATTTGATTCATATGTTTGTTTTGCAGTAATGGTTCATAGATGTATGTTGTAAGAAGTTTGGAATTATCAAAAATGTGTATAATGTTTTTGTCTATTTTTATTATAAATAAATGTATTCAGGAGCTAATAAAGTAATTAATTTGTCTTTTTAAAATACCTGTTAATTTTGCTATACTTTTCTTAATAAAACCAACTTGGATGGAGCCAGTCTTATTTCATTGTTGCTGTCTATTGAAAACAGACTTGTTCCTAATAGAATAGTATAATAGTCCAAAGATGAATTCTAAAAGGGCCTCATGAAAAAAAAAAAAAAAGCAGTTTATAATTTAATCAGATTGTGAGTTTGAATGTCTTCCAAAGGAACCATTGTATAAAAATTTCAAATTATAGGATTGTAAGTATAAAGAAAAAAAGTAGTATTAACATTCCACCATCAAAACTTATATTAGCTGTGAACTTAATCAAAGTTATAAAGAAAGGGAAACTGATGGTTTTCACCTTTATTTTTTACTTCAGTGCTAATCTGCCCTCTTATCTTTTATTGAATATCTTCTTAAAAATAATTCACATTAAACCCAAATAACAGAGTCATCATTTGCATATTATGTGTAAACCAGTTTCTTATAATCATGGAAAAATTTTAAAAAGTTATTATTTATTATAAATATGTATTATATTATACCAGTGAATGAAGTACATTCATTAAAGAAAATTTTCCAGGATATTTCCTCTTCTAATTATAATGCATGGTACTGTTTAAATTTCTTGGTTTTAATAAAGAGTTTTCTTTTCAGAAGTCTGCTAATCTTAACACTAGATAAAACCTATTGATATTAGCTATTTTATAGTTCTAACCATGGATACCTATGGTAGATAAAATAATGGCTCCCCTAAAATATTCATGCACTAATCCCCAGAATATGCAAATATGTTACCTTACATGGAAAAGGGATTTGGAAGATGTTATTAGTTTAAGAAGCACAAAAAGGGAACATTTTCTTGGATTATGTACTAAGCTGGATGTAATCACAAAGGACCTTATAAATGAAAGAGGGAGGCTGGCGAGTCAAAGTCAGAGAAGGAGATGTGATGACAGAAGCAGAAGCGAGGCAGGGGAGAGAAAGAGAGAGAGACAGAGAGAGAAAGTGGGGGGAGGGATTGATTCAAAGATGCTAGGCTGCTGCTGGCTTTGAAGATGGAGGAAGAGATCATGATCCAAGGAATGAAGATGGTCTCTTAAAGCCAGAAAAAGCAAGGAAATAAATTGTCCTCTAG
>CAUYSK010031785.1:0-53832 GCA_963575035.1 Avahi laniger
GCCAAACAACTAAAAATAAAAAAAATTAGCTGGGCATGGTGGTGCGTACCTGCAGTCCCAGCTACCTGGGAGGCTGAGACAGGAGGATCACATGAGCCCAGGAGTTCGAGGTTGCTGTGAGCCAGGCTGACGCCACGGCGCTCTAGCCCAGGCAACACAGTGAGACTCTGTCTCAAAAAAAAAAAAAAAAAAAAAAAAGGGTGATAGATATTTGCATTAGATATATATATTTCATGTTAAAGAGGAAAAGGACTACAAACCTTTGAGTCAAAATGTTAGGGTTTGTTTGTTTTTTAACTTTCAATATTTTCACATCTGCTACATAATGGGTAAGCTATAAGGATAGAAATTTATAATATATAAAGTATTAATGTAATAAATTGGGACCAAGAATCAAGTGCTTCAGTAGATTGTGTGATTTTTATACTTACTCTGTATTTTAGCAATTTTTGGAAACTGATCTTCTTACAAGGTGCCATGCCATGTTATTGTACATAAATACCAGATCCCCTTGCCCAGATCCGTTTTGAACTTCTCCACAAAAATTTTGAAAAAATGCATATACCATATACTTTAAATTTTAATTTATTTTGTTATTGTAATCATCAATTGTGTATTTCTTATATCTCCAATTATAAGGAAGTCTAGAAGAGATCATAGCAAGGAAGTGCCTGGCATATAGTAAATATTCATATATCTGGAGGAATAAATGACTCTAACCTTTGTATTTTTCTCATATAGCAGGTTAGCAGTAATATCCAGTTTCATTATTCCTACCCTTTTAAAAATATTCCTTCGTACTTCTAAATGGCTCATCTCTGTTCAAATTACTGCCTGCTTCCCTCACTTTGACAATCTAAACATGTACTGCATATTTTTCTATCTGCAGTTATCTGAGCTCAGGCTTTACCACAAGCAGATCAATTTTTGTGCCCAAATCTTACCTAAATTTGCTTCTTGAGATTACCATGCCCTATTATCAGACAGAAATTCACTCAGTGACAAATAGTAGACTATCTTGTGAAAAGCATAAAAAATAGGAGTTATTTTTCTTAGTTAACAAAGATTCTGAAAACACGAAGCTATTAAACTCCAGTTGGTGGAGAGGCTCAAAGACGCCAGGGTGCTCACTGCTGCAGGACTCTCAGCCCTTTCTCTCTTGGCTAAAATGTGGCTACTACAGCTCTAAGCTTCTTCAAGTCAGGAAGAAGAGGGCAGTAGCTTCTTTTTCTTCAGTAAGGAAAGCAAGAGCTCTTCCCCCAAAACTCTAGCAGCCTTCTGTTACACCGCATTTACTCAAACCTTGTTACGTGGCAAGCCTTGCTGAAAGGAGGCAGGGAAAAAAGTGTAGGGTGTAGGTCAGCCCTATCACTCTCTCATTTAGCTCGGAATACTGTCCTGGCTGTATTCTCTTTATCCGTGTAGTCTAAGCATTCATTGCCGGCTTTCGATGCTTAATGTATTTGACTCTGAGGAATAGAACCTTCATGTATTTTCCAGAGATGCTTTTATGAAAACCAAAGACTTTATTGAAGCCTCCATGGGTAGAGTACCCCATCTGAGATTACGAAGAAACAATCACAAGTAGCGGAGGTAAATTTAAGCCACATACGTGAGAAGTACATCTCTTAAGATATTTGTGGAGTTTGACAAAAAAGCTACCACATTCTACCAATATAGTTTAGGTCCATGCTGTTCTACATGCGGTATTTACTATACATTTATTTAAGGTACACAATCTTAAATGCTTACTTTCAATTTCTTTATCTCATCATGAACCAGTAACAAAGAATCGACATATCAGAACCAGTTTGCCAACCACATGTCACATGAGATAAATATGCTAGTAGTCTGATATTTTGCTCCTTTATATTTCTTTTATTTTGATGATAAAATGCATAATTCTTTATATACCATTTAAATTAAGTTTGATCACAATTACGTGATATTAAAATTTACCAAGGATTATGTGTGTCATATAAAGTTAGTTGAAACTTTTTCAAGATTTATTGATAATACTAACAGCCATTCATCCTAACCATAGTCTCTCTCTAATTGCTAGTTTACTTTTAGTATAATTGGGTTAGCTGAGCTAACCCATTAATGATTAATGACTAATTTCCTTTTGCCTTACATGACAGCAAAAAAGATAAGCATTTCTTTTTTCACCCCACAGCATTCTGAGAGAGAACTCAGGTACATTATAAGGCCAGCTATTGTTTGAATATATTACCTGTGCATTTCTTAAGGGGGAATCTGCAATCAGTTTCAGAGCCAAAAACAAAGGGCATAATTTGATAAAAATCTTATTGTCTGATAGCTTGCAGACATCTGTCAGCAGTTTTGGTTTCTTTTAAAGGGCAGCACATAGCTGACTGGTCTCATAGTCAGATTTATAAGTATAATTATTACCATATAATTCAACAAATCACTTTTATCACTGAAAACCTAAAGCTTTCAAATTTCTGCTTTTTAGTCATTGAGATTTTAGGAATTCAACCTTCTATACAATATATTTTAATTTCAGTAGAAAGCCTTCACTAAAATTTAAGTAATTTAATGACAAAATAGAAATGTTAATTTTAAGTCTTTAAGAAAATTATTTTTTACTTTTGCATGTAGAATATTCAGTAGATATGAAAAATACAGCAGCTGGACCTTTTAGTATCATATGGTTATTAAAATCAATAATTAGTTGTCCTTATTAACAATAATTAACATTCATAGCTGATTGACAAGGTAAATTTGCACAAAAAAATAGGCTTATTTGCAGAGGTTGAAAAATGCTTCAGAAAGTGCTCATTCTAGAAGAAGCACTGCTTTCTAAGCAAATTCCACTGTAATCTAGCATACAGACAATTCAAGAAAATAACCTTTCTGAACTCAGGTCTGCCCATCTCATAAGGTTATTATATGCATAAAATGAGACATTTTATGTAAATTAGTGAGCACAATTCCTGACACATAATATACACTTGATAACTTATGATTATTGTACAGAAGCTTATTTTTTAATCACTGGGTAGAAACACTTTGTGTTTGGAAATGAGAATACTAATTTGGAGCAAAATAAGAAACAGAACAAAACATATTAGCATAAATAGATACACCTGTTCTAAATGGCCATGAATGAACATCTATGTGATAAAAGGAATTTATAGAATGATAATGAGATGAATCGCATATCAAGAAAACTAGAGAAATTACAAAGAGGTATTTCCTTAAACATTAAACAAATACACAGAAAGCATATTTTTTTTTGAATTTCGAAGAATGGAGAACTGTACATGAACTGGTTTGAAAAGTTTTCTCAAAGCAGGCCAAACTTGCAGGATAGAAGGAGACTGGATTAGTGGAGACCTCTCCAAATGTGCCTGTGCTGCCTTTGACAAAGGGGCAAAAGGCTGAATGGAAGAGATATATAGTCACGTGGAAATCAGAGAGCAGAGGAACGTAACCACTGTATTCAGAGCAGCCCCACAACGCACACCCAACACAAGATCACCCTTGCATCCCTTCATTCTGTTTGTTTCCTTCATTTCTTTTTTCACAATCTATAATTATCTTTTCCTGTTTCTATCTCTTTAATTGTTTACAATCCATCTCCCCCACTAAAATGTAAGTTCTATTAGGGCAGAGTCCTTGTCTGTCTTCTTCAACACTCTATTCAGAGATACCCGGGACTAGACAAGGCATGAAATAAAATAATGTCCAAAAATTTTTTTAAAAAAATCGGTAACAATGAATATGAGCTGAAATTTTTAAAAAGTTTCTTTCCACAAATTTCATTGTATAAATCATTGAATGATATTGTCAAAGTATTCATCAAACAGTTTCATGCCACCTTCATCCCACCGCCTTGTCTCTCACCACAGAACCGTTCTCAATAAGCTCTCTGCTGCCACAAGTAGGAGTCGTCATAACTCACAGTGGAGTCAGAGTATAATGCATCAGATTTTTACCTTTCAAACTTAAACACGTCCCAGGGATAAAAAAGAAATCTAATTATTTGAGGTTTTTCCCTTTTCTAAGCTAAAGAATCCATGCATGGAGAGTGGGGTGGGAATAAGAGAGCATACAAAAGGAAGAAGTTTTTGGTGGTTGAGACCAATGAGGAGTGATGATGATGAAATTATTTTGTAAACTTTAGTATGTATTATATGTTGAGAGAATTAAAAGACCTTCAGATGAATTTGTAGAATCTGGAGGAATGACAGTGGCCAAGACCCATACAGCTTCCCTCTCCTCCCACTATAATGACATTACATAAGTGCTCTGGAACATATATGCCATCTGGAAGAGAAGGTATGAATGGAGGGAACAGATGCTAAGCTGACTAAGTGCACCAGGAATTGTCAAATGGGAGTTCTCACCTAATGAATTGTAAAGAACTCAGTAAAAAACATGCAATTTGTGAATGTAATACTTCCAATAGAAGGGACAAATAGAAGTTTTTCAAAGTTAACATTTGAGGAATTACTATAGTGAAACACTATAGGCAACCTGTTATTTGCAAAAATAGTTATACTTTAAATATATGTGTATACATCAATGTACACCTCCCCACATACATGAAGTTCCAGTATATTCCTGTTTTAATCCATAAGAATCTCTTGTTTTAAAACTTCTCAATTATTCTTTTATCTTTGATCAAGGTGCTTAGCAGGTGAGAGGTATTACACTGTGCATTATCTGGCAATATTTTATATAGGCATGTTGGTGTTGTAAATCACTCCAAAATGGAAAATAAAATCTTGTCAAACAAATTTTACCATTTTTTATGATTATAAAATCTAAGCACCCGTCCTTCCATCCATTCATTCATTCAACAAATGTTTTTCCCTTTTATCAGAAAGCAAGAATGTTTCTAGAATTTATTTGCAATTTAAGCTTATATCTCATTGGCCCATATGAAAAATATCACCTCCCATAGTTGGAATAGAAACTGGGAAAGGATTCTTTTATCCTCTATTACAGAAGACAGCAAGGAATAAAAGAGTTGGGAATTACTCATGTAAACAATAATGTCTGCTGTCATAAATAATGGAAAGCACTTCAGGTTAAGACAAATCTGCCCAGCCAAATCTTAGCTGTCTAGTTCTTTCAGATTATTCTTTGTGACTCCATATCTCTTAACCTCACCATTTTCCTGCTGGTCAGAGGAAAGAATGAAATGAGAAAAAAAACAAAACTGAGGAGAATGAAATGATGTCCACACTTTTGTATCAAGTACACAGTAGTTCTCTGAGCTATAAAAGAGAGGAGCTCTATCCACAGCTATTGATTACTATTTAGGAAATGTCCTTATTGGATAGGCCTTGAGAACATATGACCTCGAAAGCTGAGGCTTTATTCCAGCAACTCCATCCAGAACTGAAATCAGCCCAAGTCATGAGAAACTGAATAGGTCAGTGTCTGTCCCTATTGCTGCTCATATCACTTCCTTTTTGTGTGTCTCCACTTCTCCCTGAATATCTACCTCTCACATAGCGAAATCTCTGACTTGACCATGTGATATTGGTTCACCAAGCCTAGAATGAAAGTCTACAGTGGAAATTTGAGAGGCCTTGCCAATGAAGCACTAGTTAGACAGACATACCATTAAGTACATTTCAAAGTGTAATGAGGATCTTTACAGGGAGAATTTTCTTGTTCCATACAGTCTCTCAAAGATGTTGTATAATATATTCATTCAACACATGTTTATAAAGCATTTATCATGTGCTAAGCACTGTATAATAAAATATGTATTCCTTACACTTTGTCTTCCTTTAGGCACAATCATAGTGCAGTGTTTGAAAATTAAGTCTGGATGCATTTATTTTAATTATCTCTGATTCTTCAAACCATAAATTTAAATAATTGAAATTCCATATTTTAGAATGAAAGGGTCTTAGTAAACCAAATATCTGGATTTATTTCTTTATATTTCAAAACCAAACATTCTTTGGTACCTAATCCATGTAGAATATTTCTTCATATCTATAAAAATTGCACATGTAATTGTTCAGTCTTCATAAACAAGATAGCTTTACTTCTAAGTCTCTCCCTACCTTATATTTACCTAATATGGTTCTGAATACTAATTGTAGGGGTTCTTTTTATATTATACTAAACTCCTATTTCTCAAATGTGAAAATCTCCATTAATGCAATTAATCTCATATTTTTCAAACAACACATTTAGCCTTGTAGCTCCTCCTCTATTCATACCAGCAGTCAACTGATTTCATTACAATCACTAATTAATGCAACTGTGGGTGCCTCATCCCTTTCTGTGCTTCATTTATAGCAAGTTGCGAAAGTCTGGGTGTGATTTAGGAGAAAACAAGTCACATTTTATACTTAGCAACATCTCTGGACCAGGAAAGAGCTCAACTCTTCACATAGAAATCATAGTCTTTTTATCCTTTAGTCATGTGAATGTTCACTTTCAGAACTAACAAGTTCAATTCATATAATTACCTTATACTGCATAGATTTGTGCAGTACTTCTCAAAATGCTTCTCTGTGACTCCTCTAAGCTTTTGGTCAGGGAATGACAGACTCACAGCAAATCTGCTGGTAAAATTAACATCAGAAAGCAGAATTTGCATCTGGCCACCAGGCTTTTAGTCATCAAATCAGCAAATGGAACTAATGTGGAATAATAATGGGAGAGCTGGCTTTTGAGAACAGAAGACTACAAGGGATTTTTACAAAACATGCAGTTCACATTTAAAAAAAAAATCACAGAAGCCATTAGACACTGAATGCATCTTATTTTTTATGTCAGCTAGGGTTATCATTGCCTCTGCCAGGACATTTATGATTTTCATGCCACAAGTAATGTTTTGGAGAAGTTTGTGATAACCATTTTAAATTCCAATCATGTAAACAAGTGTTCTTTCTTTGCATAAAGCCTCATACTCTACTTGTGCATTTTGCCCATTTTAAAATATGGGCTTGAATTGGAGAACACTTAAAAAATAAACAGCAGTGAAATGTGATCCTCGGAGACTATCACAGAACCAGTGAAGGCTAAATGTGATTTTTCTCTATTGAACGCATAAACACCTTTTTTGCATTTTTCTCCATGATATTTTGATAGAGTGATTTCACATACTTCAGGGAACAGAGAGGTTTCTAAGAGGTTCTTTTAAAAAATCAACTTAATTATACAGTTAACTCCTTTACATGTAAATTAATTTATGTAACTAGTTAAAGTAGATATATGTGTTTCTCTTTCTATCAAAAACTGAGCTCATACAGATTGTATTTTGCTTTATCAAAACTACTAGCAATCCCATTTATCAACAAGTATTAATAAATACTACCTAGAATTTTCCAAAATTAGGATTTTATAGTTGGAAATAATAGAATGATTAAAAATTTTAATTGAGTTAATCAATCTTCAAAATGACCATCCTACCCTCAAATTATGTTCTATTTCCCTGTTTTTCATTACCTTGCACTGCCTGCCTTCTTTCCATTCTCTTTTTCTACCTAAATTCATGCCTATAGATTCAAGCCATATATGCAATTAGATACTGATTACTCTCTAAAAATCCATGCTACAATGTTCCTGGAATTTTCTCCAGGTGTTTTTCCTCTGTGTCTGCCTCAATCCCAGATAGTCTCTTCTACCCCTCTGCTACCCCTCTTAGAGTGAAACGTAGTTAAAGATTGAAAGAAAATGTGAGTGGGGCCTTTACAATCTTCCTCTCTTCCTCACTTGCTAGATTGTGTTATTTGCTGTGGAATTTACCTAGAAAACATAATTTGAAAAATTTTGAGCAGTGCACTTCCCAATTTTTTCCTCATGTGTGCCCTAAAGTTTTGAAAAAGAATATATATATCCTCACACAAAGTTGATAACTATTTTCACAAATATAAATGGTCACAAATAATGTTAAGTTTAGTCTGTTATATATTGTTACAAACCAAATGAAGCTCAGAAGCTCACACCAAAATTCGTATGTTGAAGCCCTAACTCCAAATGTGATGGTCTTTGGAAGTGGGGCCTTTCAGAGGTAATTAGGTTTAGAGAAGTTGTAAGGATGGGGTCCCCATGGTGGGATTAATGTCCACATAGGAAGAGGAAGACATTAAAGCTCCCTCTGTCCTTCGGGAGAGGACACAGCAAGAAGGCAGCCATCTGCAAGCCAGAAGAGGGTCCTTATCAGAACCTATGCTGGTACCCTGGTCTCAGATGTGCAGCCTCCAGAACTATGAGAAATAAATTTCTGTTGTTTATAAGCCACTCAGTCTATGACTTTTGTCATAGCAGCCTGAGCTGCCTAACATAGAAATGTACTATAAATACATTTTTTTGCCAAAAGTTTGTAGCTGCAGATTTAGATTATTCAATTTATAGTAAATGGTAAAAAGCCAGTCCTCATTATCAAACCAATCAGCTTAATGAGACTTACTATCTGTCAGAAAAGTTTAACTTAATTATTAATACAAATTAAAATGTTGATTTATAGTCTCCAAATGACCCATTCTTCTAAATTCTAGCTAGCATCATAAGATGATAGAACTGTAGCACAGTATAGCAATAATGGATGGATAGGTAAGAGACCACCTAGCAGAAGCATTACCCTTGCCCTGGGATTTTTTGGTTTGGTGGGAAAAAAGACACTGCCACCTTCATTATCTCTTATTAAATCTCTCTTTGCTTCTCCTGCTAGACTCTTTCAGTGGGAGCTATGCATTTTCAAATTGCCCCTTGGTTGGTACAGCAATTAAGGTTATATCCAAAGCAATAATATACTTTTCTTTAGCAAAGTAGGAAAAATGTGATTAAGAAAAAGGAAGTTGAAGGGAAAAACCAGGATGCTGTGGACTAATTTTAGAAAAGAGTTCATGTATAATTTGAGGTTCTAGAAAATGAATTCCATATAGCTATGTGTTCACACACTCATAGGAAAGTCTCTGTGATCCCAAGGGAACATATACACCAATTTAAAGACCATTCCTTAAAGTGGTTTTAATATGTGGATTTCTGAGCTTCAATTCTAATAGTTTGTTATTCAAGCAGTCTGAATGAATCCTTGGACATTACTTTGGAAAAAGAAAGAAACATGACGAGGGCAAAAGAATGGATTGGAATGGAAGGAAATCAATACTGCTCTAAGAAAAACTAAGGTGAAGAGTTTACCACAACTGTAGAAACTCTGTGAAGGCATGCCAGTCCATAATTCCTTTCTAAATAGGAATTTATGATAATGTGAACAAAAATGAGAAGGTTCCGAGAAACTAAGCAATTCCACCTTTCCAGTGCTGGTGTTCATGTTGGTGATAAGTTCACAAAATATTAAGAAAGGCACATGAATGATTGATATAGAGCAGTGTAGTCATTTTCTCCTTCACTGCTCTACTCTCTTCAATGCTTCTTTTTTCCTGACGCTTTAGGAAAATAGTGCCTGTGTGAAATAATTAATGAATAATGTTAAATTTGCTACTAACTAACTTTATAACACTGGTAAAACACTCTATTTGCTATTTCTTGAGAAGAAACACAGATTTGTTTCTTCTATTAAAGGTTGGTCCTACCATCTCTGGAGCAAAATCAAGGAGAAAATAATATTTTGTCTGTACAGTTTATTTAACTACATTTAGCTATGTTTTTGTAATATATTCTACCCAAAGCTGTTTTCTTTTCTCTTAAATATATATAGTCTAGTTTGTTCTATTTATTGAAGGTAGTGGTATCATACAATCTTTTATATCATTTTTTTTTTACTTTTCCAAAGAGACAGTTATAATATTTTATGGGTTTTGGGATAGTTTTGTTTTTCTTAAGTGTCTTTCATACAATATTTCTTCTGGTAACAGAGACCCATGGGTAAGCAAAATACTCTGTTTGCAAAATCGTGCCTATATATGATTGTTGCTTTGCTGCTGTAATGCCTTTTTAGAAATAAGCAGTGAAACTGCTTTGAGCTTCTGTCTTACATCAGGTTTCCCTAGAAGAAGAGCTTGAGGCTTTGCAATGAGGATTCTTAGGCAAGAGAGAGTTCTTAGGAGAAAACGTGTACTGGAATGAGAAAAGTAGATCAGGGAAGGGGCAGAAGCCAAGCAGAGATGAAGCTTTGGCTCAAGTCAACCATCAGCTTTAGCTCCTGGGGAGCTCTGAAGCATAATTGACACTATACAGTTGTCCTACCTTGAGGCAAAGGGACCAAGGTTTTACCCTCATGTCAATTAGATGAGAGGGCCACTGTGGGTAGAGGGTGGAGCATAATTCCTCAGGTATTTCCAGGCAAAATGGATTCTAGCAAAAGATAATTTTTAAAAAACGCATATGTGAGCAATTAGCAGCCAATTTTTCCAGCAGCTGGGGGAAGGGTGCTGTACTGGCCAGGGAAAAGGGACCAGGGAGGAGCTCCGATAGCCTCCACCACAGCTACTGCAATGTACCTAGTGTACCAATGTACCAATTAAAATATTAAGAGCTGTTATTAAAATTCATTAACATCAATCCAAAGATCTCTGTCTCTCTCTCTCTCTCTCTCTCTCTCCCCCTCTTTGTGTGTGTGTGCGCATGTGTGTGTGCATGTGAGAGAGAGAGAGAGAGCACAATAGTTCATTTGGTAGAGCTCAGAGCTAATTCTGCCAAAGTTTCAGGCAGAATAGTTCAGAAAAAAAAATAATAATAACGCTGGCAAGAATAGATCTGTGTGATTTACTTGTTGTGTAATCTTAGGTAGTTACTTAACTTTTCTGAACCCAGTTCATCATCTCCGCAATTGCTGTCATAATACCTACCTGTGGATTATTGTGAGAACATATGTGTTAGTTTGCTGACAAGAGGGGATAGTCATTAAATGATAGTTCCTTCTCTACATTTAGTATAAGATATTGTCCTCCATTTCATGACATCAGACACTTACTTTGAAAACAAAAAAACAGACCAAATGAGAAAATGTGACTATGTCAGTGCAAATGTCATCTCTACTGGAAAAAACCATGCTCAACACTGAGTGGCATCTCTGTATAAAAAAGCAGAACATTTAGTTTCTTATTTTTACTTTAAATGATGAAGTTCTCAGATACTACCAATGTTAATAAAGTAATGCACTATTCAGATGCACCATTGCATCAGCAAAATTGGTTGGCATTCTTTAGAGATTTCTAAAGAGAATTACTGTTTATATAATACTCAAATATTATAGTCAGCAAATGGTAAACACAACTTGGACAAATAAGACATTATTTTAAATGGCTACTGACAGATTCTAAAGTAGTACATTATATGACCAATAGGCTCAAATATATGGCAGGCTCTCATGGGGCTTTTTACTTTTTCTTGTGTTCACCACGAGATGGCAACATATGAAGTTCACTTCAGGCTTATTTAAAGATAAAAGTATGCCTTGAATCTCCAAAATCTGCTACAGGCAAATACCTGTGCTTGGATCATAATGGTCATAAAATATTAATATATGCACTAACACACATATATTTACTTGCAAATTATATCCCCTCCCTCACAATTATTCAAAGACATTGTACTTTTACTTTATAAACTGTTCTAATAAACTTTGGATATTTGATATTTGAAACTACAGGAAAATTAGAATCAGGAAAATGAGATAGAAGAAGGGTACCCACCATAAAACTTCACATTGTCAAATTGACACCTAACAGACTCAGAGCAATAATTCTTCAAATCTGTGTACATTTTACTAGTACAAGACACATTTATGCACATTATTACTTTAGATTTTTATAACACACTAGAGGTTTGCTGTCAAATAAATGTTCTCCTTTTACATGTGCAGAATGATTCAGAATATTTTTGACACTTTCAAAGTCGTAAAGAGTAAATGGCAAAAAAATGGATCTCGGAGGCATATAGTAGATCTCTAAGTCTCTAAGTCTGCATGTTTATCATATTGTTAGATTTTAAGAAAGGATACTTTTATTTTCAGAAGCAGAAAGCACTGCTTCTGAGTCCGTTTGGTAAAGGAAAAAAATTCTGCACATTTGTTAATAGATCTGGAATACGTAACCATGTCTTTTAGTTAATATGTATTTATTACACAGCATCTACATGTGGTAGCCATTGAACTCGACACTGGGGATTCAGTGGTGAATTAAACAAACGTAACCTGGCCCTCATAAAGCTTAAAGTCTAATGCAATGGGAAGATACAAGTAAATACAAAAATAACTGTATTATAACAAATTTTGAATGACGTGGAATTTTAAAAAGGAGAATGAAAGAGAATAAGCAGCAGAACATACAGAGATGGTCTCTTGAAGAAGTAACATTTGAGATGAAAACTAAAGTATGAGAAATAGTTAGCAAAGAGAACAGGTAACAGTTCCAGGCACAAGGAATGATTTGTATAAAAACCCTAAGGGTAGAAAATCCTTTGAAAGCTCTAAAAAGAGACAGAAAGCAAGTGTAGGAGGAGCAGAATTACCAGAAATGGATGATAAAGCATAGCGATGAAGATGGGAATATAGACAGGTGCCACATGAAAGTTTTGGAATTTTATTCCAAGTTCAGATATATAAATAGATCTGACAGGTTTCAAGCAGAGGAGAATGTTATGATTCAATTTACATTTTAAAAAGATCGCTCTAGCAACTATAGGAAAAGAATTGGAGGAGGTTAGTAGAAAAAGTGAGACCACTGAACAGACTGCGATAGAATTGCAAGATTAAACTAGAAAGGAGGCAACAGAGATGGAGTTTGAGAGAAGTGATATATTTGAACAAGCTTTGCACATAAAACTGAAAGTATATGGTGAGGGATTATAGATGGGAGTGGGAAAGTGAGTAAGGAAAATGATCTGACCCGTAGATTTTTGGCTTGACCCAGTGACTTAATAGTGTGCCATGTCATTACTGAGATGAAGAATATTGGAGAAATGTAGAGGACAGATTCAGGAGATAAATCAACAGTTCATGTTTATACTTGATAAGTTTGAGATTTCTGTGAGACACAAATGAAGATTCAAGTAGAAAAGTAGCTATGCATGTCTAGATTCTGAAGGGGAATTTCAAGCGGGAGTTATGGATTTGAAGTCACCTACATTATGATTTTGTTTAAAGTCAAGTAAACAACTGGTATCTTCTAGGATAGCGGCAAGAGAGATTAGCAAAAAATGCCCAGGAATGAGCCTGAAGAATATCAATACCTAGTGGTTTTTTCCTGCTATGTCACACTGCTTTCCTATAAAAATTTCCAAAATAAGTTCAAAAAGTTACTGGGGCCAGAATCACTCATATTTAATAATAATGAAAGGTTCAGGCTCTGAAAGAAAGATTATCACTGTGTTTTCCTAATTTAGCCCCATGTTGAGCGCCATAACCATTAACATTATATATACAGGGAAGATGGAGATATAATAAGGTTAAAGGCGAGAAGCCATATCAGAGAGACAGAAACTAACATGCCATCGCAGTCTTTCCCCCTGGTTCTTTGAATTCCACCCTCTTCTCCGTGTGAAGCCTTGGCATCTCTCATCTTCAGCATCAAAAATTAAGCATGAAAGGATTTGACATCTTGATGCCATGTCTATTCCACATCCAGACATGCTGCTTGATTGTTTAGATACAACTTGACAACGAGAATAAAAAGGAAAACTGCCTTAAGATAGTGGATATAAAGTCTATTTCTAGGTGATGATTTAATAGTTCAGGAAATTCAGGAAACGCCGAATTGAGGCAACTATCATTGCTAAACTTAGAATCAAAGAGTGATAAAATACCACTTAGTCCCAGAATATTCTCCTGATTCCAAGTGAAATGCACACTAAAAACCCAAAAAAATGCAGAAGATGCTCAGAAATTATAAAGAAAATCAATGGACAGGATAGATGAAAAGATACACCAATCTTGTGCCTATTACATTATTAGGGATTGAATAAAAAACACAATGTATCACATTCAAACTATGTAAATTTCTTGATTTAATTGGATTTAACATGTAAATATCAAAACCAGAACACTAATTTAGGCTTGAGCTAAAAATAATGCAGGAGAGAAGTGAAGGATAGTATAATGCAGGGAATCATATGGCACAACATAATCAATCAAAACCACAGAGCCTACAGTTTTTTTGCTTTATATTAGATTGAAAAATGACTTGAGAGTATGTGCTTATAAGAATAAGTAATGAGAACTCTAAGTTGAAGGAAAACCATTTGATACTAACTTTATATGATAATGTATAAATCTAACAACCACAATTAATAATAGTTAAAGGCTTACCTGGCCCTGGGATATATAGTTAACAGAAGACAGGTACATCTGTCAATATGAAGCTTTCGAACATTACTTGGAAAAAATCAAGGCAATTAATGTGACTGCATTCCACTCCATTACGAGCACAAATGAATGTTATAAAAACAATGTAGGTCATAGATTGACTTACAGTATTATTTAGAGTTCTAACACAACATACCTCAAATTAACCATTATTCAGTCATAACTTTCAAATCAATGAATAAATCTGAACATGCAATTTATAAGGACAAAATAAATGGGAAAAATCCTTACCGAATTTATATTCAGATTTTGGCATTAATATCATTTTAAAAGGCTGTTAGTCCTGTTTGTAAATCACAGAATTTCTGAACTAATATAGTTCAGTTTAAAATAAAAGATCATTTTTTTGGAAAGAATCTACAATACAAATGGATCAAATGGTAAATCTCCATAGTGAATATTCCCAAATCTCATACACATTTACTTAAAAGTTAAAATATCATTGTCACTGCAAATAAAATATTGGCATGACTAATAAAATTGTTTTGGGTGTCCTGTGTAACTCAGTATATAAAACTTTTCTCAGTTTTCTGTTTCATTAGAGCTCTACTTCTGTTGTTTATATTTTAGCACTTTTTATTATAATTTATGTGACAGCTATATGTGGCAATATCAGTTTACCTGACAATCTTCTATGTTTTTTGTGTGTTTCTTCAATTGAATTAACCCATTAATTAGAAAAGTGTTTATGAAAATATTGAAGACCAAGATTTTAAAAAACTATGTATTATGAAATAAGTGTTAACATATCTATCCTCACTTCTTTTGTAACTAAAGGGTGATGTTTAAGCCAAATTTGTTATTTAGATTTACCTGGCCATTGGCTAAAAGTGGCCCATGGTTTTTACATTCTATGATTCCATGCATAAATCATGTATAATCTTGTATATAACTGGCTTCTACTTCACTTCAAATATGGTAGTGGAGTTGACCTATTATTTAATTATTTAGAATGTATAATTAAGCCAACGACACAAGTGAAAATGTAGACCAATGTGCTGATTAAAAATCTATAAAAGGAAAAATCAATTTCTAAATCATTCAAATTTTATATTTTTAGATATTATGAAATATTTTACTGTTTTACTTCAAATCACAAGCAAAACAAAAATTAAATTGATTAACAAAGTTAATTATATGCTTTGTTATAGGTCTTGGAAAGACCTCATAAAATATAATTTTATAAAAATTATAATCTGATGAAAATACAAAGTTTATAAATTCAAGTTCTTTGAAAAAATCAGGATAATTTAAGGCTTCGAAGACAAATATAGAATATTTATACACAACCAATATAATTTAATCCCAAATGCCTATCTCTTTCTCCCCTAATCCATTAGCTTTTGATGTGAGAAAATAAATCAAATTTAACATATTTGACAAATAATCACCGCACAGTAAAAGACAGAGTCTGAGACACAGAGTAACTCTAAAGATAGTTGTTCTTTCTAACCAATTAACAGGTGATCCATTGGATCAATTCAGCTTTTGTGCTGGACCAGATACTAGAAAAAACTTCTGACAAAATAGTGTCAGCATCACATGATACAGACTAGTACTGTTTTGTGAATCAATTAGCAAAATAACTCTTTTTCTAAAAATGGAGCCAAATTTATCTACAGGGCCACAATTAAGTAAAAGAGATTGTTAAACAATCTTCAGAGATTGTTGCTTCAGCATCAGGGTATCAGTATCAGGGTATCAGTAAAATATGAAATAAATAGAGACTCCTGATTCACTTTCAATTAGTTCCTTAAAATCTGGCTGCTAGTTTACTCAGTTGGCAGGGCAAGAAAAAAAATCTAGCTGCTAGCTAGGTTAAATGTTAAAGTAATATATTTTTTTCATTTTAATGGGGAAAATTATGATATATTCCAGTCCAACTAGTCAGTTCTCTATACATCTAATGCACGAGAGACATCTGCACCCTCCTCTATGCTTCTATGTGAACGAATGCAGATCTCTTTGATGCACAGTGTGTGACAAGATGGACCTACATGTGGTCTAGAATTTATATTTATGAAGATAGCTATTGGAAAGAATAAGTAATAGTATAAGACGAATGGTTAAAGCTCCTAAAAAGAGCAAACTTTTCATATCTTTAGAAGCTTCTATTTTCATACTGTTAACTGTTATGCCACTAAGGACACGTACTAGTTAGGTGCCTTCAGCATGTCCTCTACAGTGTGTGATAGGCTGCATTTTATTTACACAGCACCAACCAAAGTTCTAGAATAGTTCATATGATATTCTCTCACAATAAACTTTTGGGCCAAGTAAATTGAGTATGTTCTTACCTGAACTGTAATGTCAAAATATCACATTTCTTATAATACATTTATTTAATCTGTTTTGGGCAGAGGGGAGTCATTACACTACTAAAGCAGTCCTTTAGGACAAAAGAGTTTAACTTTAAAAATATTTTACAACCCGAAGACATTTAACTTTAATGGTTGCTTTATGATATATCTATATTTAGATTGAAAACAAAATTGTTTGTGGAAGAAGAGAAGGGTAAGGAAAGATATTTGAAGAACTCGACAGGGTTGCTGATGGATTTTAAGAACATAGATGACTAATATTTAATTTCAATTCATTTGCATTCCTAGAATATGAAAACCTTTAGTAAGGTAAAAGCTGTTAACAAAAGAAAAGGCCTTGGATGAATATTTAATAAAAATAATGGAGAAGGAATGAAGTCTCACTATGTTCACTCTCAGGACAGAGGTAAAGGACCCTTGTCAGAAAAAGACCAAAGCCTGAGGATTCTGTGGAAGTGGGCAGTAGGAGTCAGAGGTCATCATGAGGACATGTGCACTAGTGGGAATTTAAACCAGTTCTAAGAAGGACATTGTACTTTCCTCAAAATACGACAGTTGGATTTGAGCTCATCTTATCTAGATTTTTAAAGGACAGAAAGACAGAGAATTTCATCTATGATACATTAATGTACGGCCAAAACATCAGTATCCCAACAAACACATTCAAATATTAATAGTAAAGCACAGAAAATAAATATTCTTTTTTTATTTTTCTACTGATGCCACTGCAGAAAGCATCACAGACGTTTTTAGGGTATCTGCTAAGCTGTTAAAGAGTATGATCCTGTGGAACAGCCTTGAGAGAATTGCCTTCTCTTTGGTACAAAAAGTATTCTTACATTTTATTTTTTTAAATCTCCCACCAGGTGAAGTTGGTGTAGAATATCAAAACAGGTTTTTAGTTCTGGCAATTTAAATTATTCTCTTTTGTGTTGTCAACAAAGATGATGTATTCACACTAAATGAAAAATACTATTTCCATTTTCCTATATATATGAGAGATTTATTATTGAAGATGAACATAATTATATAATGATAAAAATAATTAGATATGTCCAATTAAAAATAAATTTCTGTATTATTTTCAATGATGTGTTTATTTAATTCCTGGTTCTGAGATATTTCTAAGAGTTGTTTAAAACATTTAAGTTAATACTATATTTTACTTGATGCCCTGTGGTTTTTATTAATGTTGGGATTGAAAACCATAAAAACCTGATAACCATAATAATTTCACATTTTAACTTTATATTTGTAACTTTCATATATTGAGTAACTTTTATTCATAAAAATATAACTTTAAACTACAGAAGTATTGCTTGCACACAACTTGGCTATTTAAAAAAAGTTAGAAGTGCATCTGACCTGAAGACATTTATACTTTAGTTGAGGATATAAAACCCACAAATAAAAATAATACATCAAAATATGCTAAATAAGGGTATACATGCTACCCTTTTTGAGTGCTATCGAGAGATTTATATTGATACCTAATAATTGGACATATTTACGGGGTACATGTGTTATGTTGCTACATGCATATAATGTGTAATGATCAAATCAGTTAAATTGAGATATCCATCACCTCAAACATTTATCATATTTTTGCATTGAGAACATTCCAAATCTTCTCTTCTAGCTATTTGGAAATATACAAAAAATTATAACTATAGTCACCTTTCTGTGCTATTGAAAACTAGAACTTATTTTTCCCATCTAACTGTATTTTTGTACTCACTTACCAACCTCTCTCATCCCTCCCTCCTCCCTCTCCTTCCCAGCCTCTGGTAACCATCATTCTACTCCCATGGATCAACTTCTTTAGCTCACACATATGAGTGAGAAAATGTAATATCTGTCTTTCTGTGTATGGTTTATTTCACTTCATATCCACCAGGCTCATCCATGTTTCTTCAAATGACAGAATTTAATTGTCTTTTATGGCTTAATAATATCCCACTGTGTGTATATATTGTATATATACCACATTTTCTTTATCCATTCATCCACTTATGAAAACTTAGGCTGATTCCATATCTTGACTATTGTGAATAGTGCTGCTATAAACACAGGAGTGCAGATATCTCTTCAATGTATTGATTTCTGTTATTTTGGATATACACCCAGCAGTGGGAATGCTGAATCTCATGTGGTAGATCTATTTTTAAGATTTTTGAGGACCCTTAATATGCTTTTCTGTAATGACCATACTAATTTACATTCCCACCAACACTGTATGAGAGTTACCATTTCCCCGCATCTCTGTCAGCATTTGTTATTTTTTTTATATATATGGAATAGCCATTTTAACTGGGGTGAGATACCTCATTGTCATTTGGATTTGCATTTCCCTAATGGTTAGTAATATTGAGCATTTTTCATATACAATATTGAGATATTGATGTAAAAAAATGCAGCTTAGAAAATGTATAAAGATCCAAGTCAGAGAAAACATTGCTAACGGTTTCATTTCAACTTCATTAAAGTTGATTCCAATATAATAGAACATGAGAATCTCAAAGAGACAGTTTCCTTAGAGTTACGGTAACTCTCGATCCTTCAGTAAAAACATTCTGCTTCTTGGATCTATTGTGTAATGTGTTGCACCCCCAGGCCTAAATATTACCTTCAAATCGGAATTTTGTAAGAGGCATTTTTCTCACACTGGGTACTCAAATGCTGATTCTGATTGTCAGATAGGGTCCACCCAATTCGGATATTTGTTCTTTAGAAATTCAGGACTAGATATTGTTTATGTGAAACTTACCAAAGCAGCAAAAGATTTATTGTGACTGTCTGTTCTCTTCCTTTCCTGTTCTCCTGATCCCATTACCTCCTCCAACAATTAAATTGATAATTTGCTTTACTTAAATGTGTACCCAGTGACGATGTACAATGATTTCTGATTCCAAATTTTCCATTTTTGGTCATTAAGCAACGGATCCTATCCCTTTACAAGTGGGGCTGATTAATCTATATACTTTTAGCTGTTCTTTTCAAATGTCAGCTCCAAAAAGATGATTTTAATTTACTTGAGGATCCTTATTTCTCATGCTTAGCTTTTCTTTATAAACATATTCAAAGTAAAGGCATTGAGTATTGAATCTTTTTCAAATTGTTTCAATTGGAGATTTTATTTTGTGTAAGGTCCCATCAAAATATTGTCTATAGTGGAATAATATAATGATTAAGAGCATTGCTTCTGGGGCTAAAATGTCTGAATCTGAATGCCAACTCTTCCACTCACTAGCTGGATCAATAGCTATGTAACCGTGAGCAGAGCATTTAGTCTTTCTACACTTCAATTCCTACTATCAAATGGAATCTAAATAGTACCTACCTCACAGGTTTGTGGTGAGATAGAAAATAAGTAATACAACATTGTCTGGCACGTGGTAAAAGTTCAGTAAGTTAATGTAGTTGTTTTTGTTTTTATGATTACGGGACAAAGTTTTCTATTTCTTGACCCCAAATGGTCTGTTTTTGTTAATATCATTTGTCTTTTATTATTCCTTTCTGGCTGCTGCAATATCTACATGGACCTTTATTTTTCCAAATGCTATGATAAAATTTTTAGATCCCCTTAGCTGAAAGGATCCTTTCCTACCCAGAGTCCAAACTCAAAATAGACCTCAGGTTCCTCTCCATGCCTAGATATGGTTCCCTGTACCTACTATGGTAGCTTCGGTTGTCGCTATTTCATCTCTTCATGCCCAATATTCTGGGGACATATCTGAAACTCTAGATAGGATAAAAGAGTGTAAACCCTCCAACCTAACTTCAAAGAAAACCATAGCACCCTATCTGAGAAATAAGGATTTTACTTGTACCCCACACCTCCACCATCACTATCTCCTGAGCCTTAAAAATTTAGATAAAGTCTAATTTATTTGAAACTTCCAAAGCATGCATTAACCAAGAGCTGTTTAAATACTTTTGGAAAACTATTTTTAAAAAAGCGTACTCACCCATGAAAAAAGCCACAAGATTTCTCTCTTGCTCTTCAATACCTTGAAAGAGTGTTCTGGACCATGGAAAGGGATGTCCTTGCAGCTGACCTAGTCTTCTTACCACACTGGCACTGATGCTCATAGCAGTGATGTTTCAGTTTTGCCCAGAAACTTTAGCACTTTCATTTTGTATGGAGCCTAAGTAAGGCTATTTAACCTGCAACCTTCCACAGTCAGTAAGATTACATGATTGATTGATTTGACAACAAGGGCCCACATTCCAGTAAAGTATACTTATTTATTTCTGGAAATGAAGATAACTACAAGAAATTTTCTAAAACCCATCTACAGTGTTTGCCACATGACCTTAATTATTTTACAATGTATAAATATATTAAAAGATCACATCGTACACTATAAATATATGCAATTTGTCAGTCATACATTAATAAAATTTAAAAATTTAAAAAAAGAAAAATGGAGAATTTAATGTTTCAGTGAATACCAGATGTTGAACAAGATCATCATCTGAAATCAATACTCCCTCCTGTGTTTTTTTCAACCTGCTTGATCAGCTTGAGTCAGCTGTGATTTGTATCAGTTGAAACTCCAGGACAGGGTTAGAGGGTAAGAAAGAGAGGATAGGAAGTGTCATACCTCTCAGTCAACATTCCCAAGAAAAATGTGTTTAAAGTATGCATGAAAGATTGTATTTTCAGATCCTCATGATAGTTTTTAGTACAGTTGACTCTTGAACAACACAGGTTTGAACTACTTGGGTCCACTTTTTGCCAATAAAAACATTTGGAAAATTTTTTAGAGATTTACAATTTGAAAAAAATCATAGATGAACCACATAACCTAGAAATACCAAAAAAATTAATAAAAATATATGTAAAGAATGCATAAAATATATGTAGATACTAATATATTTGTGTGTTAATTGACTGTTTATGTTATTGATTAAGCTTACGTTCAACAGTAAGCTGTCAATACTTAAGTGTGGGGAATCAAAAGGTATGCATGGATTTTTCCATTGCATGGGGGTCCAGTACAGGTAATCCCTACATTGTTCAAGGGTCAACTGTATTTAGTAACATGTTTGAATAAAGGTTAATATATTTATATGTGGATGAAAAATATAACTTGTAAGCATTGCAAATAATTGGCAAAAGGAAGGCTTATTCAATAAATAATTTGCAGACATTTTATTGTCCCTCTAAAGTGGCAAAGATGTTGGTGGTAGTAGTGATGAATTCTTACTTTGTACCATTCAACAAATGAATTACAAATGGATTCAAGACCTAAGTGTAATAAATAAAGTCTTAAGATATTTAGATGAAAGTAAAGTTCAATAATCATTTTATGTTGCTTATTCTAGAAAACATTAGGATAAACGTTTACAAAGTAACATATTTACAGATAATTAAAAATAAAAGCATTTGAAACAATACAATAAAACTAAAATTAAAAGCAAATGCTGCTCGGAGAAAAAGTATTTGTAACATACAACAGAGACGGTGACAATCCTTACAATAAAAAAAGGTAAATATTTTCAATCTATAAAGAACGCTTATAAGTCAACAAGAAAGAAACATACAATAGAAAAATGGGACAACAGACAAATAGGTCACAGAGAAGAACACAAATGAGCAGTGTATAGAGAGAAAATTTCAATTTTGATGTTAAAAAGAAAGTCCCAATCAAATCGTAAAAGGCTTTTAAATAATAATGATACCCTGTTCCTGTAGAGAAGTGAGTACTTTTGTCCACTGCTTGTGAATATCTTAAGATAATCTATCTTTGGTGGATGGGAACCACTAAATATCAAAAGCCTTAGAAACATGTAATCCTTTGACACAGAAATTCTGTTGAATTTTTTTAAAGGAAATAATCAAATATAGTAAAGTTTATATGTAGGATGGTAATTATTTGTGTAATAAGATAACCGAAAGCGCCACAATTTAAAACTGGAAAAATATATATGTATATGTGTATGTTTGTGTGTATACATGCATATGGATATGTTATGACATTCATATAATAAAAATATGTGATTGTTTAAAATCATATTGATGGAGAATATTTGACAATAAAAAAGATGCCATAATATATTTAAATGATGATCAAAGGCAATACATTTTGTGTGTTGTCATATCATTCTTAAAGTTGATAATGGCTGTATGGATTGATAATATTGCAAGTAACTTATTTTACTTTTGACTCTCATGTATATTCCATTTTTTCCCACAGTTACCATGTACTTATTGTAATCTGGAAATAATTATTTTTAGCAAAGAGGCAAAAAAACCTACATTTGAATTTATTAGTCTAGATCATTTTGGCTCTATCTTAGAATCACCAGGGGTGCGTTAAAAAAAATTCTGAGGCCTACTCTAACTTTCTGAATCAAAATGTGTTTTGGTTTTGGTTTTGTTATTGTTGACATTTTTTACTAATAACATGTTCTCAAGTCTTTCTGAAGTGGCCAGACCAGTATCAGTCCACAAAGTAGCATTTCTGTACAACTGCCGTTGAGGAAAATAATGCTAACTCCTCAGGATTTTTTTGAGAATGAAGTGAAATGATGTGAGTTGTCCAAGAATGATAGATGACTAACGCAGTTATGGGCCCATTCCCCAGGACGCTGACCTCCGAGAGGGTCTACTGCTTTCGGAAAAGACAGCTTGTAAGCAGTTCAGTGGAAGTGCTGTGTCCCTCTAGCATTTCTTCTTTCCCTTTTTGTGGTAAGAAAGCCCAGCTCCTTGACCACAGTGGGGGCCTGCGACCAGGACTGGGAAAGCCACAGTCTCCTATCTCCCTAGTGGTCCAAGGAGTGGAGCAGGATTTGAACAATTAATCATTACCAAGGATTTTTCTGGCCATGGCCAGAAAATTGTAAAATAAGCCTATGCTATCCCAGATTTCCTCGTCCATAAAATGGCACTATTATTCCCCTTCCAAGATCAGAGTATGAATTTCTTTCCTTATACCCTTAATTCAATCCATCAGCAAGTCCTGTTGGCTTTATTTTGCAATACACCCCAAATCTGCTCACTTCTCTGGGCCTCCACTTTACCACTGTAGTTTTGGGCAACCGTACCCCTTGGTGATTTGGTGTTTCTTCTCCATTTGTGTCTTGTTAAAAGCCATCATTGTCCACAAATGTATTTTTAAAATATAAAACAAATCATGTAATTCCTTAGCTCAAAATTCTCCAATGAAATGACATTACATTTAGAATAGTATCCATACTTCTGTGGCCTGACAAGCCTCTGCTTGGTTTACCCCTTGCCTGTCTCCCTAAATTCATCCACCAATTCCTCCCTCACTCTCTTGATTCTAGCCTTGCTGTTCCTTGAACATGGAAAGTTTTCCCTGTCTTTGTATTTGCTCTTTCCTCTGCCTGAGCTGCTCATTACCCAGACTTACAAATGACTCTTTCCCATATGTTTTTTCAAGTTTAAGTCAAATATCACCTCCTCGGAGGTAACTTTGTTGGGCTCCCAGTGAAAATAATTCCTCCCTCCCATCACCTGCCACTCCGCACCGACCTCTGTGCTCTGTTCTTGCTTTTTTAATTCACAGAACTAAGCACCACCTCATACATCTGTTCATTGTTTGACACTTATAAAGCGGAAGCTCGACAAGGGCAGGGAACTTTTTTGTCTTATTTACTGGTTGCGCCCTGTATATACCCATAGCTGAGGATCATTCTTTGTATAGTGAATTAGATCCGCACTGTATGGATAAAGTCAGGTTGCAGAAGGACAGACTGAAGCTGCCAAGCCGAGGGTGACAACTGGTAGATCTTTTGCACCCAGACTCATCCCAGTTAGCTCTACCCTTTCCCTTTTTCAGCCCTTGATTAGTTGAACAAAAACAAAAGTCTTGCTTGTCTCTTTAGCTAGTTTGAATATGATTTCTGTCACTTGGAACTCCACACAGCGTGGACTTTCCACCATCCCACCTCCGGATGCACTGTGGGCCTCCGTTATTGTCAATATAATCAAAGACCTTTCCCTCCCCTATCGAGTACTTTGTTCATTGTGTGATTGTGTATTCCCCTCATCTGCTGCCTGAAAGACTCAGCCTCAGCTGCTTCTTACCCTTCGTGACCTTTCCCTTACCCTTCCAGATTTGCAGATCATTTCGGAGTTGTGAAGGAAATTCTAATCTTTCAAAATCGATTTTTCCCAGTTTCTATCTCTCATACACTAAGCAAATAATGTATGAACCACATTCTGTACTAATAACTTTAATCCCTATGCAATTTTAAAGCAGACTCAGATCCACTCATCCCTACCCCTGAATTTGTTTATTCAAACGTTCACTTGAAGCTGCCACTTTTTCCTGAATTCCAAGCAAAGATGATGACTTCACAGAGCTCCTCACACAGTGAGCACATGAAACCACTCCTGTAACAACATAAGGCAGCATCAACAGGCAGGGAGCTGTGTCAATGTTAGGTCTCGGTGGAGGGAAAACAGGTGACAAGGCAGGTAGAGCAAGTGGCTAAAGGTCGAGAATGGGAACCAATCAGAATGCAGAAAAGAAACCGCAGAATCAGATATTTGTGACCAGGACTTTTCTTGGAGGGAGCATGTGCAGCGAGGAGTTCCTAGTGACCTTAACTGACCTGGAACGTATTACCATCTAATTATCATTATGGTTTTGACCCCCAACCCCAGTAGGTTTTCCATGAAGGATTCTGGGAAGAGGCATACATAGAAAGGAAACTGTTATGTAATCTGTTATGTAACCCCCAACCTGTCAATCACCCAAAGGCAGGAAAAGCAACCAATCTCACCCAGGAGAGAGGCGGGACAAACTAGTGAGCATATAAAAGACAGTGTATGCTAAGACTGAATTTTATCTGAAAGTTAAGAAATTCTGTCACCATTTTGTGTTCCAGACAAAGACTTATTGCAAAGAACCACCTTTCCCCATATGACTTAAGTAAGAGTCATGGATATCTCTCTTGTTTACCTTTGGCAAGGCCAGACACAGACCCTCCAAATTACCATTCTTTGCCTCAGAAATTACTAACTGAGCTGCTTGTCCCCACTGACCAATTGGAACAAAATGACTGTTAATCAAACTTTGTTAACCGTTTGTTCTTCCTCCAAACCCCTGAACCTTGGCCCACCTCCAGCCAGAGCCAGAGTACAGCCCCTCCTAAGAGTAGACTGGACTGGCCTCAGGATAAGACATCCCCCACCTGCTATCCTATCACACCACGCTTTCATCCTTCTTCCCCACACCTGGTTCTTTCTAGCTTTGTTCACTCCTTTCTTCAGCAGTCTGCAGATCTTATGGTCATATCCTTCTCCTTTTCCCCAGACTTGGAAGAAATCTCTTGCCACAGACTTTCAAATAAAGTCTCTCCTTACTAAGTTTGGATTTGCTTTTTATTTGACAGTGGAAATACTGAAAAAAATAAATGAGAATGAAGGAATGTGAACTCCTGCCAAACAACCAGCTTTCTTTGTACCTCTTTGTCATGAGGCTGTAATGATAATGGTATTGCTCTCTTCCTGAGCCTTCGTGTGGACTGTTTTTTGACCTCTGTTCCTTTTGCCTGCTGCAATCCACTTCTCTGCCAGCCATTACTATAAGCTTAATCTGTCAATATTGTCAAACAGTTCTGACCTCTACCTTCATTTTGGCTTAAATCCCACCTTTGTCATGATTCAGTCTAGATCCTAATCCATTCAGACTTTTTCCTGGCTTAGTTCCCAAGAAAACCTGACCCCAGTTCTGCAATTAAAATCAAAGATGCAAGTTATCTTTGAAAAGGCCTAATAGATACCAATTGCAAAAAGTCAGGGAAAGGCCATTCGACACACAAACAATTTCATGAAACGTCTTAGAGGCAGGAATTGGAAATTCATGCCTTAGGACAATAAATTTAGCTTAGTTTTAAATTGGTAGAATAATGAGAGAAGGTTGGATATATTTAGGTGTTAGCCTTAACGGTAGGCAGAAGTTATTAAACTGATATAAAAGACTAAAATAGTGAAGTGGTAAAGATGCTTGAGCATGATAGTGACATGATGAAATGGCTTAGGATATTAGGTTTAATGGAGGTAAGAAGAAATTGAAAAGCGGGGAGGGGGAGAGGTGGACAAAATACAGACTGAGGAAATAAGGCTTGCCAGTAGGTGATGAGGATTCTGATTTACAGGGTTGCAGTAAAAAAGAAGCATTTTAGGAATGGGTATTGATTGGAATGAAGATTATGAGCACTGTTTTTTATGTGTGAAATTTTAGATATTGGCAAAATGCATAAACAGAACTATCCTATAGTGAATGAAAAAGTGCTGGAACTATAATTTGGGAGATATTTGTGTTCTTTCATTCAAAATCTTTGAAGGTTTCCTGTGATTCTTAAAAAGAAATTCTGGAGCACAGTATACTTTTGCAGTACAATGTGTTTTCTACATTTGGAGTAAAAATTGTAATATTTTCCCACCTTTGTAAGATATGTTAATTGAATTCTCAGATGATTTTATAACTTCATGTTAATGGTAGAATGCAGACGGGCATATTTAAAATTTTAACTGTTTTGAACATTTAAGCATGGTTAATATTTAAGAACATTAAGTATAGTTTTGAACTTATTCTTTCATTTGTTGTAAGTATTATGTTAAAGAGAAATGGGCCAAAATGAAAATTCTGTATTGACACCCGACATAGGCGCAAGGAATATAAAAATGCGATTAGCATAACGTTAAATTATAAGGTCATTTTTACAATCATTATTTTATAGATTAACAAATACAAACTTCATCAGGCATTAAAATCCATTATTTCAGATAAGGCACAATGATTTATAAGAGCCAAGTGGCAAATTTAACACAACCTCACATTTTGATAAAAGTCTTACAAAGTTTTAGTTATTAAAAATTCAAAAAGGTTAACATTTTAGATATAAAAAGAGCAAGGCACCAATCGATTTAATGGGAGATAAAGGGTAAAGCATGCAATGCTCAGGCTTTAAATATCCAATTATTCCTGTTACTCCGCATACATTAGGCAGTCATATTTTAGTGCTATCCCATGCCTCACTTGTCTTGCTGCCCCTTATCAAATCTCCTGTTTGCATTTTAATTGACTTGGGGAAAAGCAAAGAGAAAAAGAAAAGGAAGTTGTAAAATTAAGGAAAGGACTCTGCATATTTGAAATCACATAAGTGACCCTTTCTGTATTATGCCAATGCATTAAATACTATCCTGCTGCAAAAGTCAGATCCCCATCTGTCTTGCTAGTTTTAAATTGTCACTCCAAACCTAAATACATTATTTTATGAAAGTTTATGTTACCACTCTTAAGAACACTTAGTAAATACAAGAATCATAGTAGACTTAAAACCTCCCACGAGGCCATCCACGCTTTCCACATGCTAAAAGAATAGGCCACAGTTTTTTGGGGGTGTGTTTCACTGCTATTTAATGTTTATAAACTTCTGTTTTCTCATCTGAAAATGGAGGTGGTGAGACCTACTTTATAAGGAGACTGAGAATGAAGGAAAAGCTAACGCCCGGACATGCCTGATGAAGCATCACGTAGCTTCTCTGGTGTTTTGTTTGAACCTCTGCAATGCTTCCTAGCGGATTCTGTGGCAGTGGTTCTCAAACTTCTGTCTCCATGTCTTTTCATACTCAAAAATTTTATTGAGGATCCCAAAGAGCTTTGCTTATTTCAATTATATATTTTGATACTTACTATATTTTATGTTAAAATATATATTTATTTAAAATAAGTATAATAAACTCATATCTTAGCATAAATATTTTATTTTATGAAAATCTATATTACAAAATAAAAAGAAAATAAAGGAGAATATTAGCATTGTTTTCCATTTTTCAGATCTCTTTAATGTACAGCATGAGATACCTAAATTCTCATATCTGCTACTGTAGTCAGTTTTTTGTGATATGTTGTTTTGGTTGAAGAGTACAAAGAAAATCCAGCTTCGTGAAGATCTGTGATAGGAAAAGGGAAGACCTAGTTAGATGTCTCCCTTAAATGGTTCAGGGAACCCCCAGAAGTCCTGAAACCGCACTTTGAGAATTGCTGTTCTGGGGAATATAAGTAATAAGGAGAAGAACAGAGACTATTTCCAGCATTGGCTTCGTGCCAAATCTGGGGAAAATTGACAGGAAAATACTGGAGACCTAGGGACCTACCTTTTGCCTTCAGGCTGTTTTAATCTGTTTGTCCATTTTTCTGCTCCACTCTGCCTTAACCTCCCCCTGGCAACCTCCCATTCCTGCCAAGATCAGAACTCTGTCCTGCACTCATTGGATAAAGAAACTGGGAAGAAAGGATAAGAGCTATTTGTATAATAACACTGTCATACTGTGGGGGTTTTACTATACTACATTTGGGGGAGGTGAATGTGGTTTGATTTATTATTAAATACTGTGGATCCTTGATATATACAGATATAACATTTGCAGTTTCACAAGTGACAATGAGATGCGTGACATGTAATCATGTGTAACTTTGTTAAGGCATGAGTTTGGAACAGGCTGCAAGGAGAGTGTGTAAGGGAGTCGTTGACAAGTGGGCTTAGCTGGTCCCCAGCACTTCCACCCTAGTGTAATATATCAGCGGCCACTCTTCTTGTGTGAATTTTTCCTATAGCAATTAAAGTCATGTTGGAAGTCTTGGGATTTGAGATAGTGCTGTTTTGTGAAAAATGGCTCTGGGAAATTAAAAATCCAACTACCAGTCTTGGTAATGGAAACGAAGAGAAAGTGCAGCTGTGGTGCTCGTTAAAAAATAACCACATTTTATTTTGGTCTAATATTTATGAAACAATTAAGGATCCAAAGATATCACTTAAATTTAAGCTTTATTACCTTTTATGAAGGTAATTAGATTTAATTGTGGTATTCACAAATTTTGGCATTTGGAAATGTCAGAAATGTCCTATATTAAATCAATATTTAAATTCAACATTAGAATAATCAGTGCTGCTGATTCTCAGTTTTGTATGAAAAGTATTGATTATTATTTATAATGAGTAGTATTTATAAAAACTTTATAAAGTAAAACAGAAACAACTTATCAAATAGAGATTGTTTTTTCTTCTTATGTGAAATTTTATGTGCTATCTGTATGCTAAGATGATCTATAAAGGGCTATATTTAAAAGACTTAAAACAATTGCCTAGCATATATAAAGTGCTATACAAGTGTTATTTTTATATTTCCTTGCAAATACCAATCGAAAAGAAAACAACATGATAATTTATTGAGTGCCTGTTCTGTGCCAGTTACCTTTTTAGGCATTAGGGACAGAGTGCCTAGAATAGAACTGGATAGTGTATGTTACACAGCACAGTATTTTATTCCATAAAAGTCTTCAAATTCTTAGAAAATTTCCCTTCTAGTTTCCCTCTGTCTATAACTTACATGAAGTTGCTTTCACTGAAATAAATTATTGTATGTGACAAGCTCCCAGATGTTTATTTTTACCTGAAATGCTAAGCCATCTACTCCTTTAGTTGCTATTAAGTGATGATGGAAACTTAGTATAAACCTTATTAATGAATATAATAGATATGAAAAAAGATAATTTATCAAAACCTATTGACAGTTTCATCCTCTAAAGAAACATTATATTTTAATTTTTTTTGCTTATTGATTCTCTTTCATTTCTGATAGTTGATTTTTGTAAGTTTTACTTATACAGATGAAAACACTAAATACATCAACATATTAACATTAATAGAATATAAGATATAGAATATTGTGTTTAAAAATGGAAGACTGTAAATATATTATACCAAGTTTAGTTGAAACCTTATTATCAATAACTATTTAAACTACCTTACAAGAAAGTTTACCAGTTTAGAAAGCCTAGACTCCTCAATCCAGGTGGTCTTATGTTGAAGCTGCTTAAAATATTTACCCAGAAAATCAGCCTTATCTCTTACCCCATCCATAGCCATCTAAAAACTATTTTGGAGATTATAAAGGTACTGTCTGCTCAAAGCATGGAAATGCTGAATGTTTGGCTAATTTCAGCTGCATTTAAGTTTCTTAATTTTTAATCAGATTTGTTATGTAACCTGAAATTTGTCACTACTTTTCTCAGAGTCTCCCTTTACACCTCTCACATCCAATCAGAATTAAACACTCCTATGTTCTGATAATACTTTGTACATACCACTATTATGGAATTCGTTATAGTTGAATATGCTAAAACTGTATAAGGTGTCTTTAATGCTTCAGGTAATGCCAGGGAAATAATAAACCCTCAACAAATGTTTGTAGGGATCAATGAATTAGTCTTCAAGTAGCTTTTTTACTTAAAAGCATAATAAAATTAACATGGTAAGAAAGATGTCATATGTCATATGGTGGAAGTATTTTATTTTCTATCCTTTATCTTCTTCATTTTTGGGGAGAATACTACTACTGCATTCTTTTCCCATATGATTAAAAGAGAATGATTCTAATTCACTACTTTAGGAGTGGGCCTGCCATGATTCAGGACTTCTGGAGTTTCTTCTTCACCCAATTCCCCAATTATGAGAGCGAATATACTCCTTTATTTCGTTTTAGCTAGTTCTAGCTGGGTGTCATACACATTCAATAGCATGCTGGCTAAAACACTGTCTGCATTCTATAATTTCCCCATCAGAAATATTCATCAGGTTTAGGACTTTCTTAACGACTACAGCTTGATGTGCATATGAAAATCTATTTTATCACATCTCTTCCTATGGAAAGTTTTTAACTCTCACAACTAGTTTTATTTATTTTTCTTTTCACAATGTATCAAATATTTAGAGCAGAACCAGTTATTTCTAAACATGGTTTTATAGAATGATGCTTTCTTTGTAACTTGTCTCATTTCTTCCTTGAGTGTCTAATATTTGAGGATATTTTCCCCTCCATTCTTTTTTCATGCTTGGCATTTGTCTCAATTTTTTCCAATGATTTTTTTAAGCCTGTTTTTCTTACTCAAGATAAATAAAGACAAAGGCACATCCATATCATATTTTGGTAATTTTATCTTTAAAAACCCACACAACGATTAAAGTAAGATATCCCACTGTATGTCATGGATATTAGTAATGGTTTATCTTTCTCTTTTAACTCTTTTTATTAAAAGAGAGAAACTGCTGAAGAGTAAATATTTGTTTCTTTTGAATATATTTCTTTAGCTTTTGATTCCTCCCCTCTCCCTCAAAAAAAGAATAAAGTGACATTTTGATATTCCAGAGCATACAATGTGCATCCAAAAGTGGCTTTAGAACTCTTTATGCAGCAGAAGAGTGCTAAAGAAAGAAAAATATTTCATATTTTCTTTGCTTTTTTCACTTTTAAATTACATGCTTATTAGTGTACATTCTTCTTATGTTTTGGTTTAGTTTTGATGAATGTAGTACTATGATTTTTTTTTAGAACGTTCGTTTGATTATAAAATCAGCCCAATTCTGTTTAAGAACTACTTTAGAATTAGTAAAGTGCCACTTGAAGAAAAAATATATTAAAAGAATTGGGACATATCTGAATAATCATTTTAAAAATAAAATATATGTTTGTGCCTTACGACATCCATTTTCATTGAGAAATGATACTGAATAAGACATGGTACATCTATCTCTAACAGCTAATAGCTTTGATTATTTACTAGCTAAGACATAATATGCGTCGAGGAATTAGCTTCCTTGCAATCTTTAACATGATGTTGTAAAATGGCCTATTTGGAGCCAGAAATAGTCTAGCCATCTATTACAAACCCTAGTTAATCTTTTTCAGTCAAATTATAACCTGAAATTTTAATCTCAAAGGAAATTTTTACCACTCAATCTGTGAAACACAGGATCCAAGTAGATGCTTTTTGTTTTAAATAAACATTTTTTTCTGGTTTACATTTCATGACATAGTTGCTTACCATGTAGAATACGTATTTTTATTAATGTAATTATCACAAAAATTATCAGAAACACTCATTTTTAGTCGAGTCCTATGATTAACCCAGCTAAAACCTATATTTTCAGAGATCTACTCGGGATTATCTATCCAGGGAATTTACATGTCCCACTGTACTTTATTTTTTTAATTTTTAATTTTTTTTATTTCAGCATATTACGGGGGTACAAATGTTTAGGTTACATATATTGCCTTTGCCCTGCCTGAGTCAGAGCTTCAAGCGTGTCCATCCCCCAGATGGTGCACACCACACCCATTAGGTGTGAAAATGCCCACCTTCACCTCCCCCCTCCCACCTGCCCGACATCCAGTGAATGTTACTACTATATGTACACTTAAGTGTTAGTCCGTTAAGTCAGTTAATACCAATTTGATGGCAAGTACATATGGTGCTTGTTTTTCCATTCTTGTAATACTTCCCAGTGCACTTTAGAATTGACTGAGAATTCTGTAATATACCCACTATATATGCCTCATAACAATTAAATACTAATCTTTGAAGGTGGATCTTTGGATTATGTTTTTTCAAAATCTCTAGGTAATTCTAAGGTGAAACTAAGGAGACATACTATTTATTTAAACCAAATGAATGTTCAGAATCATATTGTTTAATTTTTAGTCATTTGCCAAGAACTAGTTCCTTGACAAAGAAGATATTCACTTTGTATTGATGGATAATGTATAATTTCTATATGTCTAAAATGTAATCACATATCAAATACAAATTTATTTTATAATTAAGATTCTCAAAAAGCTTTGCAATTTCCCAACCAATAAATAATACATACTTCATCTGAAAACCTTGATAGTTAAATCAGAGGAAAGAGTTGCAAAACTAAGGGATTTCTGAGGAATGGCTGTGCAAGTAATTACCCAGAGAACAGAGCTTTGCTTGCTTGTTTGTTGGATAAGAAAAATGGTTTTAGTTTTAAAGTTTGTTTTACAATCCTGAGAAATTTTAAGTTTTCAAAATGTTTTACTTGGTAAGACTGAACAAGTTACTATTACAAACATTCATTCATTCAACAAATATTTATGAAGTACCCCACATGGGTAAGGCAACCTTCTAGGAACAGAGCATGCAGCAATGAAAGAGAGTAGAACTGCGCATGATCTCGTGGGGCTTACATTCTCTTGAGGGTTGTCATAATGGGGGCAGCAGCAGAGTCTAACAATAGGGAAATAATCTAACCAATGCATATGATGATGGATGCTGTTGAAACAAGAAGAGGTATGGATTACTGTCAGAGAGAAGAATTTGCTAATTTTTAAGAAATGGTCAGAGAAGGGCTCACTAATAAGGTAACATTTAAGCCGTGCAGACAGAGAGGACAGCAAAAACAAAACTTAAGATTAAAGAATGTTCCCCACTGTTCACAGGGAAGCAAGAGGTCCAATGCAGCTGCAAGACAATGAGATCATGATATGACACGTAACAGGCGATGAGGAAAAAGTGTAGGGATGGGCGGGGTAAAAGAGATGGGGCCTAATTTTGTAGGGCCTCGCAGGGTATTTCAGGACTTTGTTTTTTTACGGCCTTGAACCAGAGTGGAAGCAGGGAAGGCAGGGACCTGCGGTTGCATTCTGCATATATTTTGAAGCCATGAGATACATGAGTACCAATATGTAAAATATTGAATTACTATCAACTTATGTATTAAAATTATCTTCATATATGTAAAATAGTTTTATTACTAAAATTATAACAATCACAAAGGATTCCTCACCCTTAGTAAAGAGTAGACAATATATCATACATTTTTTATTGACCTCAAACATCAAAAAGAAGAGAGGTAAAAACTACCTTTATAATTGTTCTGTGAGCAATCTATGTGCTGGCACATAAATATATTCTATTTACTTTCCTAGATCATTAAATATGAAACGTCTGATTTCAAATCAAAAGTGTAATTTATTGTATCTGAAACAAGAAGTAGTACAATTAATCAAAGTGTATACCTAAGCTATTGACCCAGTTTTGCCATTGTAAGGGTAGCTTGTTTACGCCAGCACCGAAGAAGTTCTGGAGAGCAAGTAGCAATGAAATCGCAAAAGGTGTTTTCCACAGCTTTTTAAGAATTGAATATTTTTCCTTGCAAGAAGTGGTCCAAAGCCTGGAAGAAATGGTAGTTGGTTGGCACAAGGTCTGGTAAATATGGCGGATGACAGAGTTTCCAAGTCCAGCTTCTATACTTTTAGCAGCATTGTTTTTTGTGACATGTGGTCTTGCAAGAGGATTAGCCTGTCTCTATTGACCAATCTCAGCTGCTTAATCGCAAGCATCCTCATCATTTTGTCCAGTTGGTTGTAGCAGACATCCACTGTAATAGATTGACCAGGTTTCATGAAGCTTTAGTGGATAATATCAGTGCTGGACCACCAAATAGACACCATTAGCTTTTTTCATGAATATTTGGTTTCGGACTGTGTTTTGGCACTTCATCTTTGTCCAACAATTGAGCTGAATGCTTGTAATTTTCAAGAAGAATCTATTCTTCATCAAACATAACAATACGGTATAGAAATGGTTTGCCGTTATGTCATGATAGCAAAGAAAGTCAAGCTTCGAGATGATTTCTCTGCTGACGCTTATTTAATCCATGCCGTACCCATCTGTCCAGCTTCTTTACCTTGCCAATTTGTTTCAAATGGTCCAATATTTTTGGAATAGTAACGTCAAACCTTGCTGCTAATTCACGCCTAGGTTGAGATGGATTCGCTTCCGCTGCAGCTTTCAGCTCATCATTATCCACCTTGGTCTCAGGTCACTCACATGGTTCATTTTCAAAATTAAGATCACCAGAATGGAATTTCTCAAACCATTGCCATACTGTGTGTTCATTAGCCACATCCTTCCCAAACACTTTGATGATATTTCGAGCTGTCTGAATTGCATTGGTTCCATGAGGGAATTCACATTCAAAAATAGCATGAATTTTTGACTTATCCATGGTTGCACAAAAATTGCTCTAAAAAAATGTGAAAGATAATCACAAGCCAAAATATGTATTTGAAAGACTGAGGATGTACCTTCACAATAGAAAAAAACAAAAAACAAGAACTGTCAAAGTGAAATGTCAGAGATACCAACTGTCAAAGTTAGTACTTAAGGAAATCAGACATTTCATACTTAATGACCTATTAGTATCTTATTAAAAATAGAAACTGTTAATGAGATTAAATGCGGGGATTCGTTTCCTTCCAATCATTTAAATTGGCTATGTTATTGAAATCAAATTTATCAACAACATGCCTATGTAGACACTGAGAAGCAATTACAGTAAGTTATTATAATAGCAGGATTTCTTACATTCAGGCCCTATAGATCCAGTACAGTCTAGTAGAGCTTGCACTCTTTTCTTCCTGGGTAGGAAGTCACTCATTTCTTCCAGAGTCTGACTACTTCTGGTAGAAAATCAGCAGTAGGACTTCAATCCTTATTAAATGTAGGCTGGAGACAGAATCTAAAAAGGATTTGATTTGCAAATTGCTGCATACCATACTACTCCAAATTTACTGGCTTAAAGCATGAAACACTTACTATTTCGCACAAGTGTCCGTAGATCTCAGCTGTGCTTCCTCACTTGTCTGCATTTTGCTGGTGGATTGGCAGGGGCTGGCTAGTCTAGGATAGTCTTAGCTAAGATGATTCAACTCTGTACCTTGGTTCTCTTGTCCTGTGGTAGTTTGCCTTGGGTTTCTTCTCATGGTGATGGTAGAAGTCCCAGAGAGAAAGTCAACTAATGCACATATTTAAAAGTCTCTGCTTGTGTCAAGTCTGATAACATCCTATTGACTAAATCAAATCACAAGGCCAAGTCCAGATGCAGGAGTAGGGAAAAAAATCTCTAATCATTTAATGAGAACTTCAAAATTGCAAGTACCATAAAGGGCAAAGAAAACAAAGAGCCACAAACACAAAAAGCATTACAGTCACCATTTCTCTTTCATGTTAAAGACTATATAAAACACTTGCAAATACTCTCCCCAAACTTTACCCTGGTAAATACTCTAATTAATAGAATCACATAAGTTCCTATTTTGGGCACTTAGTTGAAGAATAAAAGATTACAAAACATGAAATTCAAGGATTATTCAGGTTAGCGTCAGGAAAAAGGAAAGGCAATTTCTGGCTTGGTCTTATTACCTGGCTCTTAAAATGTACTCGATTTCTTTAAATTTAAGTAATCAGATCTTGGAAAGTTTCACTCTATGTACTCTGATATCTTATATTTTTTATCTTTTATAGATATCAGATAACAAAATTGACAATAAAGTATGAATAAAAATAATTCAAAGATAATTAAAATATAAAGGATATCTCAAAGGCCTAACAATGCACCAGCTCAGAGAATTAGTCCAGAAATTGTAAATAAGCCTAACATAGTGTTTTCCAGAAAGGTCTTGTAATATAAATTATTTTTTTAAAATTAATAATAAAATTCATATGAACTTTTTGTCTAAAAGTTGTTCAATTCTTTCTTCCTCCTGATGATTATTCTAATTAATTTATAGTAAAATAGTATTGATTATGGAAATTTTAGAGATTTCACATCTTCTTTATCTGACTATAAACCATTATCTGAATAATTTTCTGCACCAATAATGTCAAAATTAATAAGCTAAAGTCAATACAATATTAGGAGCAGTTTCAATATTTACTGCCAAATATACCTAAAATATGTTTTAGGGCAAGATAGGAATAAATAAAAGCCAGTGATATTAATAACTTATTTCATTATTCCCAAAAGCTACATATGACTTATCGCCTACCATTTTCACTTCAACTCCCTTCCTACTCGGGACTGCAATATATACTCACCTTTCTCCCAAAGACAAACATGTCAACTTTGCACAGTCCCTCTTTTTCTATATTAACTCTAATAGTTGCTATAACAACAATAGATGCTCTCTGTGGTTCTCTCCTTTCTGCCACAGATAGCCGCAGTTTTGAAAATTCCACCTTCCCATTGAGTCACCAGGAATTTGTGCTATTAATAAAATTAGTTTCTTGCGGAGGCTAACTATGCATATGTATGTGTGTGTGTGTGTGTGTGTGTGTGTATTTAAATGTATATGCCTAAAACCTTTAATTTTCCTAACTTATAATCTTCTTTTCCTACAGACCAATCTTATTTATCATTATTTTATCCAGACTAGGAGCTAAGAATAACAACTCATTTAGAGATGGAAGTCTGGATTAACCTTATTTCTACACGCCTCTTGATGAGATTCTGTACTGTGACTGTTTGTAAATATAAAAGCTGCTCCTTGAGACAGATGGTTATTTACAGTGTTTTCTCTATTATTCAGGATAAATTATTAACAAGAAAATAATTGAATATTGAATATGCCCTGGCAAAGAAATAATCTTTCACCAAGTCTGTCACACAGTATGCTGCACGCATACATTCCAATCAGTAGAGTGGGCCAAGTAGATTAATGTATCAAATTGTTTAAATTCATGATCCAAACCTACTTTTCTTAAGAACTTAGTCTCATTGTGAATCAATTATTATTCAAGTTTGTTAACTTTCTGCAAATTTCAACTATATTTTATGACCCATGGATTTGAATCATAATTCAATATGTATTTTCACAAAAGTGTTTTTATTTTTTTCGTTTTATAGTATTATATCACAGCTGATAAAATAATTTATCATGTTAACTAACATATTAAAATATATGAGTATAAAATATTTTACCTCATTTCTATAAGTAATTTTTTTAAACAACTAAGGATTGGAGTAAAAAAGAACATAGCTGGGAGAGTAGAATTACTAAGATATTTGAATAGCATTGGATTATAATATCTGTAATAGAACAAGCAAAACTGTTTAACCATTATGTAACAACAGTGCTCTGTATCAGTGGTTCTCAATGTGTGGTCCCTGCATCGACAGCATCTGTAGCACCTGGAAACGTGTCAGAAATGCAAACTCTTAGGCCCTCATCCCTCTTAGACCTAGCCGTCAGTGTTCTAACCTCACAGTGATTCTGACAAACACTAAAATTGGCCAACCACTTTCCTATAGAGTTCTTTATCTTTTCAAGCACTCTTGCAATCATAATATCATTTAATCTACATTAAAGGGGCAAAATATTATTATAAATATTTAACAAATGAGGAAATAAAACTCTGGAAGATTAAGGTTGACTTTTTCAAAGTTCCACAGCTAAATTGATGGCAGAACCAGTATCTGATTTGACTTTCACTAACACTTGTCTGCCTTGTCTCCATTAACAAACTTTCATAATTTTCATCTTATTTGGACAGAAAAATTAAATGAAAAGGAGAGACTGAGTCAGAAACGACATTAACTTTGGCATGATGTTGAAAGGAGGACACTCAGTGCACTAGGATTCATTGAGCACATACTACGGGAGAATTCCCTGGTAGAATGAAGGCTGTGAAGAATTATGTTCCCTAGTTCCTGCCATGGAACTTTCTTTCATTCTTTTAACAAATATTATATCACTGACTGTGGTAGGTACAAGGGATACAACCAGAAGCAAAAGAGTCCTGACCCTTAAGGATCTTGTAGTCTACCGAGAGAAACTGACCAAAAAAAATGGGTAATTTCAATATAGAAAAAAAAAAATTCTGCAATATATAAAGGGTGCTATGATGAGCACATAGGAAAAACACCTCTTCTGGCTCTGAGTTCAGGGGAAGCAGAGGTGGGTGGTTCAAAGACCACTTCCTGAAATATGTGATGCCTAATCTTACAACAGAGTATGAGAGAAAAAAATCTTAATCTATAAAAAAGCTAAAGATATGAGAAAAAATAAATGGGCATGAATCTTTATTATCCTGTCATTCATTTCTAAAGAAGGGTGCAAACAGTTTTAAGTTTCATTATTTTGAAGGACTGTTGTTGATAAATGTACTTGAAATACAGAAAAAAGTTTTGAATTGAGATTTTTTCCTTGAAATACAATTTAAATATTTTACAGCATAAACATTAAGCATAATTTCATTCGGTTTTAAAAACACTCTATAACTTAGAAGACTAAAAACAAAAATAATAGTGCAATACTTATTTTATATTTGAACAAATCAGATACAAAAGATGACGATGAGACTAGAAAATATTTACACAGTCAATGCAAAAGTTGGAGACCACATTGAACATATCGTGGAATAAATTATAGTAAAAACTCTATAATCTATATAACCTTCTGGTCCTCTGCAGAGTCTGTATAGCATTAAGAAATTAATGAAAATATATCTTTTCATAACAATCTTAGTTAAGTGCAGCATAGTAATGTTGAACAATTTCATTTTTGCAGATTCAACCTCATATTGAGTTTTCTCTTACTTTCCAACATTATGTATGATGAATATTAAGAAAAACAGGCAAACATTTAATGTATTGGAGCAGATGGAGGAAAAAAATAGCTGAATCAGGATAATTTCCCTAAATTTTTAGTATATGAGGCAAGGAAAATGAAGATTTAACATGCAGCAGCCTTTTCATTTTAATTATTCCACAACTGTGAACTCATGGTGATTAGAGTATTTTGTATATTAAATTATATCATTTGGCATTATTGTTACCTGATTCTGGATAATATTTATATCAGCTAACTAATTTCTACATTAACCAAAATATGCAGCTGATAGACCAATAAACATGATCAGGGAAAAGAGACCTTCCTTACCCTTTGTTAGGTCACAAAAAAACTAAGTTGTAGACTATCCAAACGATACATTAATTTCACTATTAGTCAAATAATATCAATGTTATTTGCAGTTCTGACTGACTATGCCTCAAATTATTTTTGCAAAAAGGTGAGATATAAATAAATATGTTGGCAGTGATATTAAATATTTATTACATTAATCTTTTAACTATTGAAAACAACAGTTAATCTCAGGAAGAAATATTATGATAGTTTAAAATTGGTTCATAAATAATTGGATATTTACAAATGCAGTAGTTTACTCTCAGAGTTTGCTCTCAACAGGGAATTAGAATGCACCTCTCTGCACATGCTGGTATAGAAGGGATGAAATGCAGAATCAAGAACTCTCCAGAGGACACCAACACTCTTGTACTAAATCCAAATAGAGGCAGGAAAGTAAAGGCCAGTTCTAATTTGGTATCTGATATCCAAGAGAGAAGACCACTGAGTGGAGATGATCACTGGGGAGGCAATGAGCAGGGGTACCTTACAGAAACAGCAGATGTGGCAGTTGTTGGGGGTCAAGCTTTATAAAGAACATTTTAAAAGCAAGATGAGCCAAGCAGACTCAAACCATCTCTCTACTATCTTGGGTCTAAATGCCACTGGGACAGAGACAGTTATTGAGAAACTGGATTCTTCCAATTGGCCTTAAACTGAAGACAGAGTCAAGGGATTATAATGCCTTCTTTGACTGGCTGGCTCTAACCCACCTCAGCCTATCACAGTGTCCAATGTTGTCTGTAATAATTCTTGGCGTCCTCTGTCATTGGATCTAGACATAGTTGGAATACCAACCATATCCCAGAACAGTGCTTGATGGAAACAACTGAAATGAATCTAGAATTAGGTCACAGCCTGCTATTGCCTATGTTATTTATTGACAAAAATGTTTCAAATATAATCTAGCCTGGAAACAAAGTAGACAAATCAATCTAGAATAGAGACTAAAAAAATATTTAAATTAATTTTACAATTAGATCTTTTGAATGCAACAGTATACCATGACATGTTTTCTAGATTAAATAAGGAACTCTTTAAGATATGAAGTCATATTATTTATTTGACTTCGGAATGACTGAGGAAGCCCACGATTTAGAAAGGAGGCAAAATTTCATCTATTTAGAAAAGAGTGTGGTCAAATAACAATACTTATAAGTTTATGAGTATTATGTAACAATACTTGTGCATATAAGAAGCCTTAGTATTCTTCCATTTACAATTTGAAATTCCAATTTAAATAGGACCAGTAGTCCTATTTAATTATTATTTCTTCTATTGAAGAAAAATATACCATCTATGCTGGAGGGCTGAAAGTAGCCAGGTAGTATTACCCTACTACTGAGCTCCAAAAGAGAGAAAGGAGATGATGGAGTGAAAAAGGGCAAAAGAAACTTAATGTAAACCACACATATTTTTGTTTTTCAAGAGACATTACATTTTACTTAAGCCCATTGCCAAGTTTCCTTGGGGACCATCACTGTCTGGTTTCCTTTATTTTTTTTTTTTTGCCACTTGTGGAAGAAATGATTTCCTTTAGAGAGTGTGGAAATGTACACATGTATTTTGACTGCTAAACTAAATGTTAAGAATTCTACATGATTTTTACTTTTTCAATGAATGAAATTAAAATTTAAAATGATTTCTTTTGTAAAGAAAATATGGTATGTAGAGCTTTATTCAAAAGTTTTTTATGTTTGTTTAATTTACTATATAACCAACTAAACATATATAATTAGTTTTTATGCAATAGTAGTATATGTTTCTGAAAATTTAACTGATATATTTTAAGACAAATAGAATAAACATTTGATGTCACATAAAACTGGTATTAGAGTATACTAACCTGAGCTAGCAACTATTTTTGTTACATAAGTCTTTAAATATATTTTCTTATTTTTACAATAATAACTAAGGAAGAAGTTGTAGGAAAAATAAACATACGGTAGATACTACTCTATTTTCTGAGAATATAGAAAGTCAAATTTAGAATTTTAATCTAGAATTATCTCAGAAAGTATAGTATCTTTTACCTTAAAGATATTCTAAATCAATATGAAATATTTCAATTTTCATCCAAAATTTATTATTTTCATTCTCCTGTTTAATATTCTTTTCTGATAACTGCAGCATTAATGGTGAATTTGATTTAGAGTTTTCAGCATCTGTGGAAAGTTCAGTTAGTCATAGAATTGATAACTATGGAAGAATTTCTGAGAATATTACAGATTCCTAAATTATGTTGAGAAGCATACATTAGAGGGATGCACTCAAATATTAACTAAATCACCACTCATCTCTGACTATAGAGAAAGGAGGTTCCGATTGTATTGAATTTGCTCAACTATTCTAAAAGTGCTAACGGCAGATTTGAACAGTAGTTTATCGTAAACTTCTTTATGTATATCGTGTCTCTTACATGTAACAATTAATTTTAATGTACATTCAATGATGATTTTAGTATCATCTTGTTGTTCCTTCTTTAGTAATTTTAAAAGATTACCTTAAATGCAAATAGCAGCAGAAAATTATGATGTATTACGTTTTTCTCTATTAAATAGATATTACAAAGAACCAGGGCCATTAAGAGTAGCACCAAGAAAACAACCCAAATATAGACAAATAAAATGTAATATATCTATGCAATGGAATACATGCAGTTATGAAAATGAATGAGCACATAGAAAAATATAGTGTTGAGTGAAAGAAGCCAAACAAGAATACATACTTTTTGATTCTTTTTATTAAAAGCTCAAAATTAGGCAAAACTGTTTTATGTCATTTAGGAATGCATACTGTACTGAACTTTACAGCAAGTAAAGGAAAGGATGACCATAAATGTTAGCATAGAGGTTTCCTCCAGGAGAGGGAGCAGTGGTTAGAAAAAGGAAGTAGAACAGGGGAGCACTTTTAGGGTGCTGGCAATATTCTATTTCTTTCTTTTTTCTAATTAATTAATTAATTATTTTTAGAGAAGGGGGTCTTGCTATGTTGCCCAGGCTTTCTTGAACTCCTGTTCTCAAGTGACCCTCCCACCTCAATATTCTCTTTGTTGACGTGGGTGACAGTTACACAGGTGTTTGTTTTACAATAATTCATTAATCCCTATAGTCTTTTCTATGTATGTCCTAATTCTCAGTAAAAATAGATGATGATGATAGATACATAGCTATAGATAGATATAAAACAAAAGAATTAAAATTAAGAAAATCAGGATATTGGATGCAGTGCTATCTATTTCATCTAAGGTGTACAGTTAGATTGTCATAGGAAATATATCACGAAGGGTCATGGGAGATATTTTGGAAAGAAAACTGGGAAAGAGACTGAAAACTTGGATCCAGCATCCAGATCCCATACTTATACACTTACATTCTGTGTGTCATGGAAATTATTCACTTCATTTCTCTGAGTCTTAGGATTCTTATCTGCCAGTTGGGGTAATAATCATTTAGAGAGAAGTATGTGATAATTTCAGTGAGATTATACATAATTATTTAAATAATAATTCCTCATCTCTATCCTTCCCATCCCAAATCCTCAATCCTATGCATGAAGATGTGGAAAAAATGTCAGAGGTATAATTGTCAAAAAGTACCAGGTACTTTTACATATTTCATGCATTCATTCAGTTTTTTGTTCAGCAAGCCTTCATTGCACAAGGCACTGTGATCATGAATAATGAAATGGACTATATTATTTTTCTTGTGCATGTACACACACTCACATTTAATAAATTCAATTTAAATTTTATTTCAGTTGTATAAATTTGCTTTCATCAAAAATACTGTTGAACACATGCACCACGTGTGTGCGCACACACACACACACACACACACACACAAATGCGGGCGCAATTTTTTACTTTTAAATTTTTTTATGGGTTGCTATCTCTAACATGCCAAAGGAAGAAAAGAATCACCTAATGACAATGACCTTGTACCACTTTTCAGAAATATTAATGTTATCATCCTGAAAATTATGAACGATTCTTTCAAATAAAGATCTTTTGAAAGTAATTTGGAAATAAATTAATTTTGCACTTAAGTGTCACTGATGGATTAAAAAGTTAATGTATACTTAGATTTTGTGCTATTTATAAAAAGATTGTATCTGAATGTTTATGTAGTATTGATTTTAGAGGGCTTTAATTAATAGCAAGCTATGAGTTCAATAGCACATTTGACAAAAGCAAATTTATACAACTGAAATAAAATATAAATTGAATTTATTAAATGAAAGTCCAAACTTAATATTCCAATGATTAAAAAATATTTTCCCAAATAAATATTACCTCATACCTTTCTCAAATAAATATTTATTCCTGAAATAAATATTGCACCATATCTTTCTCAAATAAATATTGAACTAATCCTTTGAACATTGAGTTGTCTTGCATCAAACACCTAAGGTTCTAAAGACACCTCCTGGACCCCTACATGGAACTGATTCAATAAAAGCATGTTGAAGGAATTTCAAACAGTGTCTCTGCCTCCCCCTTTGCTCCACGTAAGATCTTACCACTAGTGGGACAGAAGAATGTTTTGTGGTCACTAAGGTTTTCCTAGTAATTACTAAAAATTCACATTTTTTCATCCTCCTGCCTATTGGCAAAGTAAAACCAAATTGCAATGTTTAAATTATACAGGTTTTGTTTAATCTTATTTTATCACAGCAATAACATTTATTTCCAATAATGCAATTAAATTGTTTATTTGTTGTCTTTATGTATTATAGCTACCAGAGCAGTGCAATATATATCCAGCCCTACCATTCCATTCTACAACCGCTAGTACAATTAGATTTTTGTCTATTTTTTAACTTTTTTATTTTGAACTAATTTTAATGACACAGAAGTATAACATGTAGAATGAAATGGGGTGGAAATCAATTGTTATTCTTTTGAAGAATATGCACATTAAATTTTTTGTCTCCTACTAAAGGAATATGGTCAGGATATAAATATACTTATTTCATTCAAGACTTTGATAACTAGGGCCTAACCATCTGCCAGACTACGTTATTGTGTAAATAATTCCCATCAGGTGTCCTGCTAGCAAACTCAGATCAATTAGTACTTGTAATGAAGCTCAATAATAATTACAGCTACTTCTAGTGAGCTGTATTTATTTCCTGTGTGCCAGGTGTGTGACGGATACAGCTTGCACTGTTCAAGTTTAACACGATGAAAATTATAGGAGCATAGGTGCTTATAAAGAATTACTAATACAAGGGAACTGGATATGAATACAATTTTTAAAGATATAATTTTGAGTTCACTTCCTATATCTGATTGTTCAGTATTTATCATTATGACTCACTAAATAAGGCAAAAATCATACATAGGGATTTTTAGATCATGAAGCTTTAGGCATTCTCTGGAATCAGAAGCATCCTCTGAATACATCCTGCATCCTGAAAGTGACTGTGGAATGAGAAATAACCATAAGGCTTATGGCCAAGCTGAGACTGACGAAGAGCTTGCACCACTTCTCTTAGGAAAACTTCTTTATGTCTATTTTGAATCCTCCACCTGGCATTTCCTCATTTTATTCATGGAACTCATTCTCCACAGAGTGATCCCTTCTTTCCATATCCATATCCATAAGTGTGTAATTCAGATCCTTTGACCTCATAAAAGGGCAGGTGGAATAGTATTTTAAGAACCAGGATATTTTTTCAAAAAAAATCAAGAGTAGAGTATTGTGAGCGCTTACAGTATCAGCAACAACGTAGCAATAGGGAAGCACAATTTTATCACTTGTACAACCATAGTGTTATTCTCTTTATGCTCTGGATTTAGGGTCTATTCTTATATTAGGTAATATTTCTAAAGATAAAGAAAGCACTTCTTAAGAGAATTCTGGGACATGGTCCATAAGGGACCTGGAACATATTTTGAGTTAATAGTATTTGATGAGCTGGCCAAACATTAAAAAATCTCATCTCAATTCATTAATTGCAGTTAGTATTTTATTTATAAGATAATTATCATACATGTAATCATTAATGATCTACTCTCATGGGGAATGTCTTCAGGATGGTATTTCCAAGATGTTTTCAGCATTCTACATTACTGGATTTCTGAAGAGAACAATGAATTTTTTCAAATTATTAATAATAAGTTTACTTAAATGTTTTACACATATAATCTTCCTGGAAAATAAAATTGCAAATGATGTTTATCTGTCTTTTATTGTAAAATGTGGTAATGATCTAGGGACCAGTATTTTGTTGATTCAACTTTTGTCACTTACTAAATCAAATAATAGTATGCATAACAATTCCATTTCTATGATTTTACAGTTCCCTTCTTGGGAGTGACTTCATCATTACTTCATCTGATTTTCTTTATTAAAAAGTCATCTGGATATAAATGCATTCATACAAAGTAAAATGTAAAGTATGTTTTTTAAAGAACTAGAAAAAGAAAGAAGTTAATAGGACTTATGGTGGGTTCTATATATGCATATTAAAACTAATAATTACAGTAGTTTTAATTCCTGTTTCACATTTAGACACCACAGTATCATTCTTCTAAATCTATAGGCTTATCGCTGTAGATTTAGAGATTAGAGCATTATATCTAGTTCTAAAATAAACGTTTGAATTATGAACAAGTTTTTATGCTGAAATTTATTTATTTATCTTATGCTAAAATTTATTTTAGTTTGGACTTGCATTAACATCAATATTTCTCATCGCATTAATAATTTTTAATAGTTAATCATGCAATTTTCTTTTATTTTAGAAAATATAACATTTCCATATAGGCTAGCAATGCAAATATATTATTTCTAGATTTTTTGATGCTACCCCAAATTCAAGTTGCCATTGTTAGGACTGCACAATATCTGAATAGATATGGTAATGAGACACTTTATGCCTCACTTTCCATCTGCTTGGGTTATCACTCTTTCACCATTGTTTGTTTCATATTGCCCAATTTCCATGGAATTTGCCCCTCTAATTCTGTCAGCCTTTTGAAATGAAACTGTGCTTTATTCAGGAATTATTTTCATGCCCAAGATCATCTTGTGAATTATTTTACACCATTTATAAACAAACCTACTGTCACCTTTTCAGTGTTGTAAGAATTAGATTTCCCTACATTAATGGGTTCCATCAGTGGCAATGCCAAGTTCAGATGATAAAACTATAATTGCATTTCAAACAGAAAAATTAGTTAAGTATATGCTGAAGATAGTTGGTTAAATTAACATTATAACTGCTATTAACAAGGCATCATTAAGTGAATATTGCATAAATTAAATTACATACTAGTCACTTAGATCGTTTAGGATTTCATGTGCTACCTCGTTTCCTCTTGCCACAAAACTCATGTCCTTATGTGGTTTACTTACAAAAATTCATGAGGCTGATTAGCGTTACTACTTAAATTAACACTTGGAGCAATAGAAATATATTTGTTTCTAATAATAAACATATATTCAGCTAACATTTTTTAGGAATAAATGAGATTTTTTATTTGAAAATTGCCATTCAATTATCATATGGGACTATTCACCACAAAACTTCATTTAGAAATCTAACTTGGAAGTCTTTGAGGCTACTAGAGTCATAGCTCTGAAACAGTTACTCAGCTCACTGAAATGCTATTTAGTTATATAAATTGAGGTTAAGAAAAGCAACATAACATTCACAATCTTAATCATTTTAAGTGTACACTTTAGTGACATTAACTATATTCAATTGTTGTGCAACAAATCTCTAGAAATTTTTCATCTTGCAAAACCGAAACTCTATACCCATTGGATGATGAATCCCCACTTTTAAAACTAGATAGCCTCTCTAGATTTAGCAAAGTTCTCTCCCTATACATTATTTCCCCTTTTCTTCTATGAAAGGGGACTTCAAATTTACTTAGAGAAAACAAATATAAGCAGTTATTTTAATGGAAGTGTATTAAGACTATTTTAATAATAAAAGCAAACTTTAATTCATTAGATTGTTTTCAGTTTGTAGGGTACTGTGACAAATATTACTTCATTGTTCTTCCCTGCAAGCCCTTTGACAAAGATGGAGCAGTATTAGAGCTGCTCTGGGGACTGGGCTAGAGGACACTCAGGATGGCATGTCCCAATTCAGAATCCCTGAAAGGGGAAAGTTGTTATTGTTGGAAACATAATGGATCCAGTTATTATTAAAGTACCTAAAATCAGCTACATAAATTGGGAAGCATATGCACACATCTGCTTCACTGTGACAGTTTAAAAGTTTAAAATTCATAAAAGTCTCATTGACAAAAAACAGCAACAAAACAAAAAATAGTAAGAAGTGCTACCCAAAGTTACATCCGCCAACACTAAGCCCAAGTAACCATTGCCCACCCCAGATAAGCACTGTGTGCCTATGTGAGACGGTCATTAGAGAAGGATGAAGAAACTGAGCCACACAAAAGCCTTTCCATATCACTCCCAACCCAGGGTTCTCAAAGCAGCACAAAATTGTTCTCAAAAGACTGAATTACTGTTTCTAATTTCCTTCACAGTAATAATTCAAATGCTAAGTGTGTTTGTCTTTGTTTTTAGGCACACTCCAAAGAGAATGTAAACTCTTTGAGGACAGGGTCTATACCCTACTTATCATTGTATTGCTCAGCCTTTCTCATTATCTGGCATGTGGTGAATGGATAAGCAAGTTTTCTAAATAAAATAACAATTGGCCTTTAGGTAGAATCCCCGGAAAACTATCTGATTTCCATTCCAACTATACAAGCTCCTATCTAGTACACACAACCACCAAAGCAATGTTTAGAAAGTGAGTCTCAGAAGGAAAAGCAAGCTAGAAGTCTTAAAATAAGAAAGATGTTTTCCTTTTTATTTCTTCTGTATGTTAAGTATTTATAAAATTTACTTATACAATCTACCTCAGATAATGGCTGTAAGCTACTATTTAGAAATTGGCCAGTTGTGCCAAACAAAAATCATCTGAGATTAGAATATAAATCAGCCATCATCAGAAATGTATAGTGAAGAGCTAGGATTTATATAAATTCTACTAAGCATTTATTTTATGTGAAAGCAGAATACATTCCACAGCACATACATAATTAAATGTAAATGTATGCTGAAAAAGCTCATAATCATGAAAAATGCATATCCTGATGGTCTACTTTTATTTGGCAAACTTTCCCTTCCAATATCTATCTTAATATTCAAGAGTAGATTAGAAATTATATCTATAGTCTCCACTCTTTTTATGAAATATGAATAAGAGTAGGTATAGATAATTTATTTCCCTTCAGCTATACATAGAAATGGATAATTACATCTTTCCAAAAAAGGAAGCCATTAGGTCTTTTCTAACCTTTAACTTTACCTTTGTAGAATTTCATATTGTTAGCCAATACAACAATTATTTGAACTATTATTTGAAGGTGCTCACCCCATTTTCCTAGCATCTTTATGTTGTTGTTACATTCACAAGCAGTATCACTACATATGGCTTTACTGTTTAACATAAGTTCTTTAGTGACAACATTTTCAAAAGAATAAGAATTTTTACCATTGAGTTAAGTAAAAATAAATTGATGATGGGAACTCTCTCTACTCCGTGTTCAATTTTTGGGGAATGTAAAACTGCTCTAAGAAATAAAATAAATTAATTAAAGAAATAAAGTAAATTGATGGAGAACAGATTTAAAACAATTTACTCTTTACTTAAACTGGAAGAGAAAGGGGAGAAGAAAAGTTTAATAAACTTGCAGTTAGTTATTTTACAGGGCATGCTAACTGCCTCTCATCTTTCCTAAGTATAGGTCAAGGAAACAGACTTAAACTCTCATAAGAGAAATGTAAGTTGTGTAAAAGAAACATTCTGATGGTAAGAGTCAGTTAACAGTATTGAAACAGATTCCTAGATGGAAATTCTGGAATTTCATATCCTAGAGACTTTAAAGAAAGATTCAAGTAATCAGTTGTCTGATGTAGCTTAACTTTCTCATGTCTAGAGACAAGTTGGTATATTAGTGGACAGTAGGAAAACCAATCCAACCTCCTGTGCCTATAAATTCTATATTTCCCAGACTGGTTCATGGGGCCAGTTAGAAAATGAGGGCTTTTAAGAATTTAAGGTCATATGGATCTATTCTTATTTCAACCCATTATCTTCCCTTTCTTCTGAGGTCAGAGACTGTACTCCAAGCATTAGCCAATTAACTTGTAACTTTCATCTAGTAATAAGACTCACAAGACAGGATACATGCAGTACACAGGCACACCCCTTAACACAAGTCTCTTGAAGATACTGTAGTAGGGGCTGGACTCTCCACACCAAAGGAACCTACATGTTTGTCAAAGATTAGCCTATCAAATTCTGATTGACTTATATCAGGGAGGAAACTTCAGAGGCTTGTTTTTTTCCTCCCTCAGAGACTTACACAGAATTATTTTGAATTTTGCTTCTTTTTCATTCTATAATTCCTGACCAGTAAGAAGCCTCTCAACTCTAATCACTGAATCTACCAAAATATTTTGTTTATAAATATAAATATAAACAATCAATAAAGAAATGAATACATTTTCCTATATTTATGAATAGTAGAATCTCATTAATCACTGGCTATAAGAAAATGAAAATATATTACACGAACCACTAAATGTTACAAATAATAAAATAAATCTCCAATGTTTAAAAATAATGAACAATTCCATATTTCACAAAGTTACCATGATTTAAATATATAGGTCTCTTAAAGTCAAAAAACTCACAAAAAGTGTGATGACTTCTATCAGGACATGTTTGCCATCTTCTAATCGGATGCTAAATGTGATCTATTAACCATCATTTGGGTAGCTGCAGCCCTATATCGATTGTTTTATCCTGTTGAAAAAATAAAACTTATCTCAGGAATGACTCACTGATTAGTAAAACTGAATTCTCTTAAGCTTAGGACTTGGAAAATCAATAATTGGAAAGATAAATGTCTTGGATTATAATGAAAAGCATGTATAATAAGATCCTCTATAAGAGCCTGAGGCATCACCCAGATTTATGGCAGTGGTAACTAAGTGTTCAAAGACTAAAGATGGAGGAAGGAGCCTAGAAACCTGGTTCGATGTCTTGAAATATTTGTCTCTTTATAGCAATAAATGAGTTTTAATCAATTTGACTGTAGAAATGGAATCAAAAGGAGCATTATTCTAAGTGGTATCAATAATCAAGGAAGAAAAGCCTGGTATTAAGAGCTTACCATCTTTTCAGTGGTCCCTTGAGATGAACTGAAGATTTGAACAAAAAGAACTTGATTATAACATGCAAGTTTGCCTATAATTATTTATAAAATATTATCAAAGTATAGTTTATTTTTGAATAAACTCATTTCTCAAGTAAGGGTTCATAAAATTTAGCTACAGAACCAGGCCTAATGTTTTTTGGAGTCATATATTAATGTGAATTACTAATTAATTCATCTCCTATATTGACAAATACAAGAAATCATCTTTTTATGATATGTTTGATATACAATAGCATAAAATATTATAATTTCTCTAAACAATTAATTTTAGCCTATACATTGTATGTCACAAAAGTCTAAAAATATATATTTATACATATTACTTTTTGTTTGTGAGTTTATGTTTATATTTGAATGTCATTAAGTACCTTCAAGAGCTTGCCAATTACATGTAATCAATGTTTTTTGACAGGCAAATAATTTCCCGTGAATTTGAATGAAATGAGCCAGGCATGGTGGCTCACACTTGTAATTCTAGCACTCTGGGAGGCCGAGTCAGGAGGATTGCTTGAGCTCAGGAGTTTAAGACCAGCCTGAGCAAGAGCAAGACCAGTCTCTACTATAAATAGAAAGAAATTAGCCAAACAATTAAAAATAGAAAAAATTAGCCGGGCATGGTGGCATGTGCCTGTAGTCTCAGCTACCTGGGAGGCTGAGGCAGGAGGCTTGCTTGAGCCCAGGAGTTTGAGGTTGCTGTGAGCTAGGCTGATGCCTTGGCACTCTAGCCCAGGCAAGAGAGTGAAGACTCTATCTCAAAAAAAAAAAAAAAAAAAAAATGAATTTGAATGAAACAATGTTGTATGTCTTATAAAATAATAAACAATGTGAAGTTTGGATTAGCATCCTTAAATAGCACAGAGCATCTCCCTGTTCCCATCCATAGCCCTTCTCTGAAGATTATCTCATTGGACTCATGATTGCTGTTTAGGGTGCCAGTATACTGACTCCTCTAGATAGCCTGGGAATAGTAACAAATGAATCCCTCAGATCTTCAGAGACACCTTAGGGCCTGGGTCAGGTTTTACCCCCAAGACACATATCTGACAGAAAGATGGGAACTTAAAATGCAATCACCAGTAATGTTCCTAAAGTTCAAATTTAGAACTTTCACAGCCATTTATAAATTCTTTATAAATATAATTTTAATCATAATGCTTTGTATATCACAAAAACTCTTACTGTAATGGAATTCTTAGGAATCCACTCAATCAGTTACATATATACAAGAAATAATAGAATGTCTTAAGATTATAAAACATAAATACTAAAAATATTTAAATTGGATATATTTAAAATAATTACTTTTTCATATATAACACCATGGACAGAATCCATATGAAAATTGGAGACATGACCTATTATTTATCAGCTCCCAATGCAATTATAAATAGATTTAATTAGCATTGGGATTTAAGGCTTACTTACTAGTGTGTAACTAATTAATAGAATTTTCAGCTTACTCAGCATGTGACTTCTTCAACGATAAGCTGAAATCCTGAAAAAAAAAAATAAAGGCTTAAAATGACTTTACAGATGATTTTTAAATAACCCTCTGTGTTTACGGAGAAACTGAGAAACTAAACTTAATAGTTTCTGAGGCTCCGATATGAAGAAAAGTGAGGATGTAATATTATCTTAAAAAACCACAAAGATCATAGATTAAAATACTGGTAAGATAAACAATTGTTATAAGTAAACTTTTATATGACCAAAACTTTTTGTAATGTAATTAAAAATTAATTTCAGAGAACTTTTTAAAAAGCTACATAAGAATCTATTGCTATTTTGAAAAGTGTGTTATGACTACCAATGATCTATTGGCTTTTACTAAATAACAACACTGAAGTTCTATATTTTATCATAATAATCTTCTCCTCTGACTAATACAGTACTTTCATTAATGTCCCCTATTCAGCATATATTTTTCTTATACTAAATAAGAATTTATATTTAGAAATTTGCATAGTTTTATCCACTCTCCTCTTGGGAATAAACTTATCCACGGAAGTGACAGATCTCTATAATGAAAATTGTAAAACATTGATGAAAGAAATTGAAGAGGACACAAAAAAATAGAAATCTATTCCATGTTCATGGAGTAGAAGAATCAATATCGTTAAGATGTCCCTGCTACCCAAAACAATCTACAGATTCAACGCAATCCCCATTCAAAATTCCAGTGGCATTCTTCACAGAAATATAAAAAATAATGCTAAAACTTGTATGAAACCACAAAAGACCTAGAATAACCAAAGCCATTCTGAGCAAAAAGAAAAATAGAACTGGAGGCATCACATTACCTGACTTCAAATCATACTACAGAGTTGTAGTAACCAAAATATCATGGTACTGGCATAAAAACAGACACATAGACCAATGGAACAGAATA